>JAGVVM010002444.1:0-17247 GCA_019149425.1 Psidium friedrichsthalianum
CCGTGTGGTGCCTAGAGAAGTCCAACATGCGTTGTTAATTGTTCAAAGTGGTGGTGCAGAGAAGCGGTTTGTTGTTTTTTGGGTCAGATGAGAGAGACACAGGCCTGATGGTGCCTGATGGTGTTACTACTATTTGGCCAAGCAGGCTTATTATTGACATTGCTTGGTGCCAGGAACAACTCTTCATGGACTCCATGGCTGTACAACAATCACTGCTGGTTTGAGACACCTCTTGTTTTACATCTACAAGCTGAGGATGAGGATGATGAGCGGCGTGTACACCTAAAGATGGGTTGTTCACCATTGCAGCTCTTCCCAGTTCTCCAACTTTTTTGTCTGAAAGTGACTCGCACCATACCTGTAGTTATCTTCTTCACTGCACAATCCTCCCCTGAAAAAAAAAGGAACAAAAGAAACACAGAGAGAGAGTCAAGAAGAGTGATATCACTAGCAACGTAACTTCTAGATTTGACTGGAAAGCTGAAAAATCTCTCTCTCTATCTCTCTCTCTCTCTCTCACACACACACACACACACACAAAGATAGGAGACTGAAGAGAGAGAGAGAGAGAGAGAGAGTACAGGAGGAGTTGACTCCAAGACTGAGGAAGTTCCTGGGTGTGATTATCAGCAAGAGAATTCTGGGATCCGACGACATACTGAGGAGGTAACAAATTGGTAGGAGGCTGATGATGGTGGTGATGATGATAAGATGGTGGATGCATGTTCCACCAGTTAGGGTTTCCTGCCATCATTTGTTAGTGAAGTGAACCTATGATCTCTCTCTCTCTCTCTCTCTCTCTCTCTCTCGATCTCGATCTCGACCTTCTAAAGAGAGGAGAGGTTAAAACCCAAAAAGTGAAACATCTAAAGGAGGGGGGGTAAAAAATCTTCCCTCTGTTCCTCCTTTTCTCTTTACTTTCTCTTCACCCTGTGCCATGTATTTATTTCCCTGTTCATGCATCCAAACAAGCCTTTTGTGGGCTGAAAGCTTTCGGAGGGAATTCTATTTGCTTTCCTCAGACTTGGTTGAAGAAACACCTCGAGCCTATGTCCTCCAAGAGAATGTTTATCAACAGTGTCTACGGTTGGAAGAGAGAGAGGCTTCTTCACCATTTTTCTGTAATATCTAATCCATATTTTTCTCCTTCCTTTCCTTTTCCCTTCTTCACTCATTTGGGGGATGTTGATTTATTTATTCTTAGCTTCTTCTTCTTTTTGCGTTACTACAAAGTTGAGGGGGGGCACAAAAGTTGGTGGGATGTGCAATAATTTAATGATTTTCAAGCCCTAGGAGCCTTGCGCCACCCCCCCCCCCCCCCCCTCCTCTTAATCCGGGGGTGGCATGCCTCGGGATTGTTTTCGGGTTTTCTTATTCTGTTGAGGTAGGGTTATGTGCCACTAACAGTAACAGTGTTGTATAATAATATGTACATGACATATCGAGTGTTTTGCCTCCTAGGGCAACATCAACATTCCAATGGTTTCATCCAAGGGATAAGGTACAATAAATTCTCTGACTCGTGGGTCTTGCAAATTGGGAAAAAGAAGAAGAAGTTAATTGTCATGTTATTTAGTATATTTAACCCAGGATGGAAATATCGTCATAATCTATGTACATGATCATTGTTGACTCATCCGTCAATTTGATCGATCTAACAATACACTAGCATAGTTATTGATGATTAATAAGTTGCTTCAATAGTTTGCATTGCAAAAGAGCATCTGAGAAGACGAATGATCACGCGATGGTGGTTGAGCCACGCTCTTAGGAAAGTAGAGCCAGCAATTGCCTCCACTTTGGCACGCTCAATAAGGAAGAGTTAAATTTCAGTACTTTTCTGAAATATGAGTAGGAGTAAGTAAGTATCCATCGATTTAACCACATATGGACTGTTAGAAAGCCTCGGCGTCATTGAATGTTTATGTATCATATTACATATCGAGCTTTCGCTCCTGCTCGTAAGATCTAGGTTCTGTGCAAAGTAAATGTACACTACTGGAGCTCATCAACCAAAAAGAAAAGGAAAAAAAAAAGAAGAAGAAATTGCATTACTAACATGTTTAATTTGGCAAAAGAGCTGAAATTAAGAGTGCAATTGCTCATAATGTACCATCGCTCCTGACCTCATAAGTTCCGTGGGTCCTTTGAAATTTCTGTGTCATGTTATTTTCAAACCGATAATTGCGGATCATTTCGTCGACCGACCGTCGACCATTTATATGACAATCTTTTCATCTAATTGGACATCCCTCGCTGATGCGTAAGCACAGAAATATTCTTTCAAAATCTTCAGCATGAGCAACACCAACGTATTGGGATGTGACTTTAATTTAGTGGAGTCACATGTGTTTTTTTCCCTATGGACGAAGGGGGTTCATTAGTTAAAACGTGGAGGGGTACGAGCAACACCAGGATGTGACTTTAATTTAGTATCGTGACGTGTTTTTTCGTACGGACGAAGGGTTCATTAGTTAAAACATTGAGGGTAATTGACTGTGTTGGGCGGCAAGAAAAAGGCAAAAGAAGAATGGAGGGGTACAGGCGTCGACAGCAGGATTCGAACCTGCGCAGGCAGAGCCCAACAGATTTCGAGTCTGTCTCCTTAACCACTCGGACATATCGACGCTTCGTTGCAAGAGGAGGCTGGAAATTATATATTAATATTTATCCACGTGTAAAACGATCAAAGCGGTAGCTCGAGGCTCTTAATGCTGCCCATGAATCCTGCTGAGCTTCCCATTTGTTTGTAACGTGAATGCATAATCATGCATACCATTTGCAACAAAAAAAAATTAAAATAAATTAAATCACGTACGTAATTATAGGCACCTAGGTCAAATAAATCATATCATATCGGCATCGGTCCGTCGCGATACCAATTTGAAGTCGCCCTCGAGAAAGACGGTTTCTAACGTCCGACCCAGAAATCATGGAACGGGCTCGGGGTTGCGAGGCTATTTCCAGAGCCCAAAGAGAGAGAGAGAGAGACGCCATGGACCAGGACAAAATTTTCTCGCCGATGGCTTGCCCTTCCTAAATCATTTGACTTATTGGAAAAAAAAATTTCGGGCAAATTAAAATAAAAAAGCTTTTTTTTGTTTTGGGGGGGGTGGGGGGGCCACATGGCTCTTTCCTTTGGTCAATTGAATCTTGAAGGCCCGTGAAGAAATCAAGCAGGTTGATGTGGCCATGCCCCCACTTTCCCCTTGTCAGTGGAGAGGAAGCGTGCTCTGAGTTTTTGACATTTTTCCCACCACCACCAACCATTATTCTATCATGTCCTATAAATCATAAATAACCTTAATGATGCAATATAGCCATATAGGTTCCAAATTTTTCCTTTAAATGCTACTAGTAATTTTTGTTTTTCATAGGGAAAATAAACGAATATATATGTATATATTCATAGCCTATGATTAGTCAAAATAAATAAAGATTGCCGTTGCTTGACTTCTTGCCGAAAATCAAGGAAAACATAGCTTATTAATAGATAGGAGTAGTCCTCGAAAACTGACTTCTTGCCCCAAAATGCAAATTCATGAAGTTACAAGTTCGTGATTTATGTCGGGCTATGTTTTTTTTTTGGGGGGGGAATTTTGTGAGAGAAAATTTGGAGTTGGTTTCTAGTTCACCACCACCACCACAAAACCCCAAATAAAAAAAAAAAAGAGGAGAAATCGTGTTCAGTCCAGCCCAAATGTTTGGGCCGTCAGACCACTGCGTCGTTCTAAGATGTCATTTTCTAAATCTTTGCATAGTTTGGAGAAAAACTATTGGTGTTGGACTATAACGTCATTACAAGAACAGTGCACTCATATTTGCACAAAAAAAAAATTTGGGAAAATTTTAGAAAATTAGTCCCTAAATACCCGACCCAGCCCGATCCGGCCCATCGACACCCCTACTTACTAAATTGCGGTCATTTGCTATCGAAAGCACGGGTACTCATGAAGGGAAAAACTCATGTTCTTGTTTAAATTCCCGTTAAACAAATCCTCATTAAATACAGATAAAGTATTATATATATATATAATTTTCTCGTTTCTTTAGGTGTATATTGTTTCACTTTTTCCTCCGACCACAGATTAGCATGCATGCACGGGAGCGTACGCAAGGAAACAACATCAGACAGCCACAGGCAAAGCTGTTCTTTTTTTTTACCGTTTCAGAGAGGGTCGTGCAATTATGGCGAATCATTGAGATGTCCACAGCTGAAACTTTGGCGCTCATTAACATCTACGATCTACGTGCACAGCTAAGCTAGTCATAGGCACACGGTATTCTGGACAAATCAGTGGCGAGATTTTTGGATACGGAAGCAAATTGAAATTTATTATCTTTTTAGACACAGAAAAAAGAAGAAGAAGAAGAAGAAGAAGCCGCTACGGTCGGAATGAGATCGGACCTAAAGTTTTTTTTTTTTTTTTCAGAAGAGAATTAGGCTGTTAGTAAATATGCAAGATTCTTTGACAAAATTGAAATTTTGTCGATGGGGTCGTAAATATTTTGACATTTTGCCAATTGAGTGTATCCGATCAAAATTGAAAATCGCTGACTTGAACTCCGGTGATGGCACGTAGGACGGTCAATGTGGACGTGGATGAATTTTTGTAATTTTTTTTTAAATGAATTTTTTATTATTCTTTTCCCTTTTTTCCTTTTTTTTTTCTTGATCATGTCCGACAAGGGCGGGTCGACCCTTGCTGGGCTTGGCAGAAAGGGTAAAAAAGAAGAAGAAGAAGAAGAAAAAAATTGAGGATTTTTTTAAAAATATAAAAATTATCTATGTCGGCGTCAACTGTGCCACGTAAGACGCCAGGCATCCACGTCATCCTTTTTCCAATTGAAATTGATCGAATAGACTCAATTGGCAAAGTTTCAAAAGGTTATAACTTAATTGACGGAATTAAAGGTTTAAGACATATTGATCAAATTGCAGCGGATTTATTACTTTTCGGACAATTTTTCTCGACAAAAAAGGTCACATGTACCATGCTAAATCCGAAAAAAAAAATCTACTATTTTCGACCGTCACATGTTCCTTAACGGCACGCATGGCAATATTTCTATTTTGAAGATTAACTTCTGATTAGAAGTTGATTTTTCTACTTCTACTCAAAAACAAAAGTTGATTTTTCTACTTTTGCCCCAAAAGTTCATTTCTAATTAGAGAAATTCATTTGGCAGCGGTTAAAATTTTTTAGTTCTGAAACATTATTAAAGGATAACTTGTTGTGTCCGAAATCAGATCATTAACGCAAGTGCACGCTATCGAACAAGTAATAAAGGGTAAATAGGGTTGTCGATCCCACGAGGACTGATCAAAGACTTCTATTGAGTACTAAACTGTCTCAAACCACTATTATTCAGAAAATCTAAATTAAGGGATTCAACTAAATTAAGAAAATAAACTAAACACGCAAATTTAACTTGATTAGAACTTCACTGATAAAAAGCCTAGGGTATACAATTTCACTTAACAATTAATCTCAAGTCAATCCCTCTTCTTCAGTATTATCGAATGGCGATGTTGTTAATCTAGAATTCTAAAATCTCCCTATACCTCTTCCGAGCGTCAATAGGAACGTATTCTCGAGTAAATAATCGTTCACTCTATTCCTAGGCAAGCGACTATTGAGAACCCATTATGAACCAATTCTATTTGATTACCTAAGGCAATTGGGTATATTCCTATCCCTTTCGCTAATAA
This sequence comes from Psidium friedrichsthalianum, assembly GCA_019149425.1. NCBI lineage: Eukaryota > Viridiplantae > Streptophyta > Magnoliopsida > Myrtales > Myrtaceae > Psidium > Psidium friedrichsthalianum. Next base: position 5,714 of record JAGVVM010002444.1, read on the forward strand.
TCCCGTCTTCCGACTAAGATTAACTTAGGTTATTCTTACCACGGCTAAACCTAGGATTCCTCTCCCGAGTTCACCTAAATTACCAATTCAAATCAATTGGTGGCCAATCAATTGACAAGCATTAAGCACAGGTAGAAATAAACAACGAGAATGCAGTCAATAATACCGAGGAGAGTTCACAACTATTTATCAATTGTCAAGATCCATTGTAACCCTAGAATAACAAATTAGTTCATGCTAACACCAAGAAAACACATCATCCGAAAAAGAAAGAATAACATCAACATTCAAGAACAAAAGATGAGAAAGAATGAAGCTTGGTTGTCAAACTCGAGCTTCGTCTTCTTCGATCATCGCTCTCCTCTTGCTGTCAAGAAGTTGCCGTCGTCTTTTCTCCAATCCGTGATGTCTATCCCCCAAGGAGCTGTTCTATCGTCCCCTCTTCTTCCCATCGAAGAAAACCACCCAAAAAGATATTCTCTAAAAAATCTCCTAGGGTTATCCTCCCTTTCCTATATTATCACCTTTCAAATATTCCATCAAAATCTCCTAGAATATAATATCCTTAATCCCTTCAAAATAAGAAAACCAAATACTAAAAATATCCAAACATAATCTTCTAATAAAATCCTCAAGCCACGGCAAAAGGAGAAGCTTGCCCGTCGCGCTATTGCCAGCGTGCAGACGGATGCGTCCGTCTGTCAGACGGATGCATCCGTCTCGGTTCTGTACTCAGCCACAGATTGCAGATGGATGCGTCCATGCCTCAGACGGATGCGTCCATCTCGGTTCTGTCTCCAGCAACTTTGAAGCTACAAATTTTCCAAATCTTCTCATCAATGTTCTTCGCTTCATTCTTCCAAATCATGCCTAAACATAACAAGACCTCAAGAGACACTCGAGCGAGAAAACACGAGAATTAAAATACAAAATCACCTAACCATGACCAAAACACTAAAGTAAAACAAAAACACTAAAAACTAAATAAAACTCGAACGACTAAACTTAATTGTCCACATTTTAGAAGCACTTAAACTCTACTTTTGTAGAGTTATTAATAACCTTCTATAAAAAATTATTGTTGGCGGCCAAAAAATCTCAACTTCATTTTTAAACTTTTTAAATTTCTTTAAAAAAAGTAATTTTTATATTAAAGGATATTATTTACTTTTTTAAAATAAAAAATATATTATTTATTTTTTACTTTGGTGGCTGGAGACAGCGACTCAACAATGGCGATGGGCGACAGTGGTCACGATGGTGGTCGGCAATTGTCAGTAGTGACAGGTGGCGCAATGGTCAACGATTGGCGACGAGGGGCGGCAATGGTCGACGATTGGTAGTGGGTGGCGATCGGCGGAGGTCGGCGGAGGTCTACGGTGGGTGGTGGTAGATGGGGCAGATGGTGACGAATGGACAGGGTTTGCGGTCGACGGCTAGTGGAGGTCTACGTTGGGCGGCGGCGACGAACAATGGTTGACGGCGGTTGCGAACAATGGTTAGTGGTGGGCGACAATCAGCAATTGGCGATGGGGGGCGATGAGTGGTAGTGATAGCAAGCGGTGGGTGGGAAATAACAGGCAATGGTCAGCAATGGGCGGTAGCAGAGGTCGACGACGGGCAAAGGCAGACATAGTCAAAAAAAGGGTGAGGATGTAATAAAAAGAGAGTGAAGCGAGAAGTAATTCTTGAGTTGAGAAGTAATTTTTTTTTACTTCTCAAACTAGGGAAAAAACAACTTTAGAAGTGAAAATTCACTTCAGACCAAACGGATTTCTATTTCAAAAGCACTTCTAGAGTAGAAATTCACTTTCAAAAGTGTTATCATGCGCACCCTAAACGTCCGAGAGAACAAGATGGAAAAATAAGTTATGTGAACGTATGACCGCATCCCTTCATTAGCGATGCGTGTGGGCAAATATTCCCCATCCCGCTCCATTAATTGACCACGATTTCGATCCAACTGAGTTCAACATCATCGCCCCTTCTTCTCATGTAGGCTGAAAGCCCTCGCGTTCCTTTCCCTGAGAAGTCGCCATCGAGCGTGGGGAAAAGAAAAGGAAGGAAGAGAGCAAACACCCGGATTCCAGCTGAATGGGAAATCACTGTTTCGAGCTAGAAGTGACAGCGATAAGAGAAGAGTTCGAGATTCGATCCATTTGAACTTAAATCACGAACTTGATGAAACAATCGATAATGACTACACATCGAATGCATTTCGAGGCTGAGTTTCGTGTGCTATCGACACGCAATTTATCATCCACCAATACATCTTTTTTTTTTTTTTGGTTCAAAAATCGATCAATACATCTAAGTGATGGATTTCATGCATTTATAAAAGTAGGTTAGTCAGCTCTTGTGTAATTTAAAGGACGGTATTCTGAACACTGCATCTCACAGTTTCATATGTCCGACGACCTTTGCCGGCCGCAACCGAAGTCGCAGACCGGCGGAGAGATATAAGAAAAAAAAGGAATCTGAAAATTTATCAAGAACTTACTAAAATTATTACGCCGATACCGCTCATGTCATGTGGAATGTCTGGCCTCTACCAAAAGGACTACCTTGGTAAATGGTCAAAAGGTTTATGATCGAATAGTCTAAATTAAAAGGTTTATGGATAAATGGACATCTGGACAGTAAGTTTAAGACTCTTTTTGAGAGGTAATTTTCCTCTAAATTTGCATATTAAGCTCTGCTGGAGTCGCCAACAGATGGTGCCTGGACATTCCAAAACCTCTTAATGCATAATGCATAATGCTTTTACACACGTCTCTGCGATTTCAATCCTAGGAAAATTGTGTTTTAATGCCGCGCCACGACAAAGACTCGATTTTTATTGTCAAATTTCGAGGGACAGAAGGAATCCCTTTTTCAGGGGAGGTGGAGCGCCACGGGCTTATCGGATTATCAGCTCTGCACTCAAATGCGTAGTGGGAATCCACAAGGCACGATCGAGAGACTCGATTCGAAACGTATGCGTTCGATCGAACAGCCGCTGCACATATGGTGGGGGGGAAAAGCTTTGGGCCTCTCTTCTTTGTGCCATCATAATCAAAAAGAAGGGGGAGAAAAAAAAACACTTGCAGGAAGAGAGAGAGAGAGAGAGAGAGAGGAGAGGGAGAATAAAGAGACGAGAGCACGTAAACTTTGGATTGGTCCTTACTAAGAGGAAGGGGGGGAGCTTTGATTAAACTTCATGATAGGACCCGCCATCTCGTGGCTAAGGGGTAACCGGTATCGACCATCCTCTAAACCCTAATAGCCGTAGCTACTTTTTATTTTGAGCGAGCTTGTCGCCGCCGCACCACTGCGATGCCGGTGGGAGTAAAGTCGGGATTATCCTATGCTATGGCACGGTCGAACCTAAGCTCAGATCAACCGAGGCTTCCTCGAGCCGAGGAGCGATAGGGGGGTTTCAAAGACGTGACTAGAGAGGATGCCAAAGCACTCGATAGTAAGCCTTGCACCGTCGCGCCACCCATTATGGCTCATTAATTTTTTTTTTCTTTTTTAATTAAGTTTCTCTTGTGTGATGAAGGCGTAGTTTAGTATTTAATTATTCTAATAGAGTTATGCTTTTTGTTAGATTATCCTGTAAAGCTCCACGGGATTAGCTTAGAGAGATCATAAAAAATAAAAAAAGTACTTCGGCACACTTGTTAAACATATAAAAGGTCATCATCGATTGCGTTCCCATATTCGAGAACTAGTTCAAGACTCCAAGTAAATTAATCTTGTATGTGGATTAAAATCAAGTAACACAAATAAAGGAAAAATTATCAAAAGAATTTCTAAATCCATTGCAATTATGCCAATGCAGTTCATCCGGATATTTTGGCCAACCGACGCCATAATATTTTAGTGTTTTTTGAATTTTTTATTTCCTTTTTCTTTTTTTGCCTTTCCTTAGTTTTTTTCTCTTTGTTTTCCTTCCTTCTTCTTCTTCCTCTAGTCAGTCTGGCTAGATGTAATAGCCGGCGAGACTCGACCTTGCCATTGTTGGGCGAGTTCAGCCGACGCCTTGCTCAAAGATGGCTAGGTCGAGCCTCGCCAGCCAGAGAAAGAAGAAGAGGAGAAAAGAAGGGAAAAGAAAGGAAAAAGAAATTAAAAAAATATTAAAATATTATACCGCCGATCAGCCGGCGTCCATGTCAGCATCAGCAATCAAAAATTGATCGGCTGAACTGAATTTGCATAATTGCAAAAGGTTTAAGATCGAATCGGTCAAAAAAAGTTTAGGATTAAATTGACACTATTGCAATGGGTTTAGGGCTTTTTTGGTAATTTTCCCCACAAATGAAGGATCGCGTTAAAGACTGAATTTAGATTTAAGAGCACCCCTTAAGCTTGAATTATCCAAATATTTCTGTTTTTATAGAGGCCTCCACCTGCTTTTCGGGAGTTAATATATAAGCCATGGATCCTTTTAATTGTTCCCAAAAAACAAATAAACTGAAAATTTAAGGGAAATGGAATTCGAAAGGGACCAGTTTTGTTCTCAGTAATTAACAAAGTTGCAGTCTCTAAAGGGGGAACTTTAATGCTATAGACATGGCGTGGGAAGCAAATGGGGCCAGTAATTGAATTCGGTTCCCCATACAATAATTGCAGATTGACCGCAGAGCATCCATCCTTACCCTAATCGCAGATGTAGCGTGAGACATTCTCAACCTGAAAAATGATGTTGGTTTTTTGCGCTTATAAATGTTGGCACTCGAAGTAATCCGACCGTCAAAACACACGCTGCGCACATGATAAATCGATACAGGTGCAAAATACATGGAAAATTGACACGCATGATAAGCACGTGAAAGGTAAATACCAAAGAAGCCACGTGCGAGACACATGAGGATCCTTGTGAGTACCGATCGTAAGAGATAAAGCAGGCTATAGACATAAGCGCTAACGAAAAGTTATCTCCCCAAAGATTCGAGGACTTTTCAATGAGAGCCAAAGGAGATGAAAATTCTTACTCAAATCGCATAGTAGGAGAACAGAATAGCTCCTTCAAAATTCGGTTCAGGAGTTTGTAAAGTGCGAAAGAAATAGCCACGAGCCGCACGAATGAAAGAGGTTAGCTAATATAACTAATATGGAGCCAATCAACAGTTACTTGGATTTTAACTCAAAACATGACTAGTTCGATTAAAAGGTTGAGCTGGAGTTAAAGTGTTAATGGTTAAAGACCCGCTTGATGACATGGTCAAAAGGAATCCTAGAAGATGACAAACGTGGCAACCATTGCGCGCTAAAATCACAACTGCTGAAGAGCAATTATTCCCTCGACCATTGTAAATACCACTAGACAACCTCAGAAAGTGCCTCTCGAAAAAATCAATAAATTTATCCTATCTTTACTTATTGTACTGCACTTTATTTTTTTTAGTTGTAGCTTTCAGATTCTCATTGTTGAGTCAAACTCCGGCGTCTATCTTTATCTCATATATTGCACCATTGAGTCAAACTCTGATGTATTGTCGAAGTATATTCAAGGCTTTATCGTTGAGTCAAACTCCGACACTAATTTGGATGCATTGTGTCATTAACCTTTGAAAGAAATTGCGCTCGCTTAACAATTCCATTAAGTCAAACTCTAGTTTAGTCTCGGCTTGTATGTTTTCTTTCAATTTCATCTGCATCGATTCTCATTGAATTGTACTTATAAAGTTTCTCCATCGAGTCAAAATCTAGTTGAGATGATATTTGTGTAATTCTATTTGAATCTTTATAAACTTCCGTGTTGATTTTCTGACTATCTAAAACTCTCATGTCCTAGATCATCATAGGACCATTTATCACATTTAAAAGCCAAAGAATGAATTTTGGTAAAAGATATTTTGCCGCGGAGAAATTCCAACGAATTAATAAGTAATTAGATTTTTCCCAAAATAGAAAAAAAAAATTACACCTTTCCAATGTGAAAGTGCACAAAATCTTCCAAATTGGGCTTGTACGATCCCTTGCTTGAGACTCTTATCGGATCCAAAATGCTCTAAACCCTTCAAGAGTCTTATGTTGTGTATCAAATCTAAGTATGTCCTTAAACTACTTCATCTGAGATATCGTTCGGACCTGGAGATCCCTTGGATGTAAAGCAAAAAGACAGTATTTCCTGTCATTATGGAAGAAAAAGATATAATTGGGAATTGAGAGTGTATAGTGAGCGTGCACTGGCACATTAAAATGAGAAATGCATCCATGGAGTCTGCCGTCCCTGTATATCATATAGACAGGCCTCAAATGCCCTTGTAGGAGAGAAATGTCCAACTAGATCAAGAGCCTTAAGCAAACGCACAAATCTGACTTTTTTTTTCCTAATCCAAAACGTTTGGAACTCTTTAAACTGGTGTTAGGCTCCATTTGTTTCGTAAAAACAATGATTTGGGTAATATTTTCCAAAAAATAGTCGCTTGGATCTCTTACATAAATGAATGACCAAAAATATTTTCATCGTCGACAAAAATATGTAGATATAAACTATTGTCGATACCAAATACAATGTTTATTGACTAATAATTTCAAGCAATATAAACGATCATCTTTAATAAAATAAATAATTCATTCTCCATGAAACAAATTGAACCTTATATTAACTTATATACTGCACATTATTCTTTTTAGATTTGTAATTATTATGAATTTTCGATGAGAAAGCGAAAAAAAAAGTATAGTTGATAATGAATTGCTTGAAAGACATTTTTCATCCCTATCACCCGAGATCTAGTCGATAAAAGATGTTTTCGTTATTGACAATAATTTATATCTAAATACTTTCGTAGACGATAAAAATATTTTTCGTTTATTCTCTTTTATCGGTAATAAAAGCCATCATTAAAATAGTATTTTTTTAAAGTATTTTTTCTCTAAATAAACGCATCTTTACCTCGTTACCAAAAACCTAATGCTGAGTTGATGATCAAATCAGCATCTCAGTTAGAGAAAAAAAAAAAAAAAAGGCCTAATCGATTCATTCTTCTCGTCTCGTCCTCGCCCTCGTTCGTGGGATTTGACGGCATATCACTAGGTGGAGATCAGGCGAAGCACGCAGGTTTTTTTAGGTAATATATACCGACAGACGAATGTCTTGGGATCCAATTTAATGATATTATATAATATATAGTTTTGCCCTCATGTCAAATTAAATTCAAACATGATATCATCTTTACGAAGGAGCCGCCCTCGCATAATAGTTATATATCAAGGGCAACGTGATAATTAGTATCCGGTTATTGAAATATTTTCTTGCATCGCTTGATAGCGAAATACTATTTATATTTATGTGATCTCCCTGTACTTATTAATTTAAACCTTTTTAAGGTTTCACATTCTAAAATGCTATTAGAGCCCATGCAAGAAAATTGCTGAAAAAAAAATCCTAAACCTATATCGACGGATGAGAATGATTTTTGTGATGTTTTTAAAAGTTATTATTCTGGATTTTATAATTTTTATTTTATTTTTTTCATTGGGGGTGGCGAGTATTTGCCGTGCAACGAAAGACATCGGAATCCATGACGGCGATTTCTGATCAAAATTGATTACATTAGCAAATCATCAAAAGGTTGAGGATTAAATTGGCCAATGACATGTATTCAAGTGGTTTAAATTTTTTTGGTAATTATCTCGAGCCAGTGCTTTGGACCCCATTTAGTATAACTTGTGATTAAATGAGAACTTGGGTTCTCTTAGTTTTGACCTCGGAATGTCTGTGACCAGGCTCGCACCCTATTGGTTACTATTGTGGACTTTAGAGCACATAAAATAATCTACGAAATTCTCATAAGTAAATCATTTTAATTTCCTCTTGTCCCATACTTTACATCTTGAATTGTTAAAAAACAACGAGCATTTTACACTTCCGATAGGAGATATTATAGGATGTTTAGCATATATTTTATTGTTTTTCGAAATTTTAAATTCTAAGTCATTGGCAATGAATTAGGAGAAGAGGAAGAAGTATAGAGTCTTCTCTTAATAACCCTTCCGCAAGCTCCTGTGTTTAAACGTTTGTACCGAATCGATAGGAGTGATCGATGTAGTGATTCTCTCGAGAAGTTTCTACGAGAGCCTCACACTCATTATCGAAGGCTAAATTTGAGTCGTAACTATTTAGCATATCCATAAATGTACGAGCTCCTCACCGCGGGTCTACAGCACCATTAAAATTTTGAAAGCCGGTATGACTCTCTCCAAATTAGGTATCAAAAAGTCGGGATTAAGTCGAGCTAATCGGAAGTGCTCTCCTGATATAACTTGAACTTTGTGACTTTGCGAATCATGATAAGCGATGTTGTGTCTTTATCATTTGGTTACAACACTCTCGCTCTAGGAAGCAACATAATATCCATGTAAAACAGTGCAAGAATGACCGGTTGATGTTTGAATTAAAATTTCTTTTCTTCATTTATTGGCAAGGCATGGCTTGGCATGGAGATCCTCATCATTTTTGGGATGAACCCACACGTTCTATTACCCGACGTACCCGACCCGACCGGGGGGCCCGGTCAACGGTCAACCGGGTCAATGGCGGGGGTCAACGAGTCCCGCTCGGGTCAACGCCAACGATGGCGTGCATCCTACCAAACGGCAACCTTCCTTGACGCGACGGTTGAATCTGGCCCGTTGAGCTGCAGAAGGACACGCGTGCCGTCCGATCGGAAGCACGCGACCATCCTTTTTTCACTTTTTTTTTTTTTAAAACTGCGGGATGGATGGCAAAATAATTACGTCAAGATTCAGGCGTGGTCGAAAAAAGATTCACCCGACCAAAATAATAATGATAAATAATAATTTTAATTAAAAAAACGCCCGACACATCACTGCCGCTCGCCACAGTAAAAACACAATGATCAGTTAAAAGTAAGCAAGCTTTTTCTTGTCAATTTTTGACACAGGGGAAATTTACTATTTGAATCGTACCTTTTTGTCTTCGTTTTGTTTTTTTTTTCTTCTACCTATATTGACAAGTTAGACCTGAGCACATCCTAAAAAGACCCAAAGAGAGACAAGGAAAGGAACTCTCCAATATGGTGAAAGGATATGCCCATGAAAGAAAAAGATATATGGAGGGAACCGAGACGCCTCTGACTGAGGAAGATAGACCCCAGATCGATTTCGACTGGCGACTTTCGAGTAAACAGATATAGTAGCCTTTCGCGTTTGGAGTCACGGAGGGAAAGCTTCGACTTATGGTTTTTCTTGTCTTCTAACTAAATTGATTGGTCACGAATTTTGTGCTCACAGTTTGAATTGTTCTGTTTAATCCCATATTTTGCTCCAAACAAGACTTTTGCCAATTTGGGAAAAGTTTGACTCGAATATAAGTCATTATTGTCGAGTTTCATCCTAATCAAAAATTGAATTGGTATGGTTATAACACGCATGTACTAGATTAATTTTCGTTCCGTAAAAAATCTCAGATTGGTTACCACGATACATTCACCCGAAACTAAGAGAAGCATTAATTTGGGATTTTTCCTAAGATGAAAATCGATTTGAAATAAGTATGTCATCTGGTACTAGTTTGGAATCTTTTGAACAAAAAATAGTTATTGTTAAATATATGATGGGTACTTGTTAGGGATTTTAATGATGTTGACTCGTTATCAATTTGGTTCAAGTGTTCAACACCATTCAACATTCATTATTTAAACATAAACTATGCTCAATGGCTATTATAAAGCATTATCAAAGGACATTCACAATAGGACACCATCAAGTCAAACCTGGAAAAATGTAAAGTTTGATGTCTATATGTACTTATTTCATATAAGACACTATAATTAGTTGTGAATTATATATATATATATATATATATATATATTGTGTATTCTATTTACAACCTTTGAAAAAAGTATATTTTGAAATTGAAACGAAAGGAAATGTTTTTTTTTTTGGGTAAATTACATGTTAAAAAATGACATAAAAAGGTCATTCGCTTCATCGGTTCATCAATTAGCTAGCCTTGACTTAGGAAAAGATTTAATTGACACGAAAAATGTTAGATGTGTTTTTTTTTCCGTAGGTCTACCAAGTAGAAGAGGCTAAGAACTCTGAACTATTTCATAGTTCCCTTTGTTATAATTGGGCCGTTCCTTGTTAAACATGTACAAATGCTACACCAACGCATGCAACTCGTAAGTAAGTTTTTTTTTTTTTTTGTATCGAAGGTGTCCGGGCACGTCCGTACGGATCGAGCACCTCGACTAATCCTCCGGGAGGGCTTAGCGCAGCATCCCACCGCGACGACCCTCGCTTAAATCACCGGCACCCAACGAGATTCGAACTCAGGACCTCTCATGAAAGAACCAGAGCGCAAACCAGCTGGGGCCACCGATGGGTGGGTACTCGTAAGTAAGTTTAAGCTTCATTTGTTTCGCAAAAAATGAAAATTTTGGAAAATATTTTTTATGATGGCTTGAATTATTTACCAAAATGAAGGAACGAAAAATATTTTTATTATCAATGAAAATGTCTAGACATAAATTGTTTTCGATAATGAAAACAATATTCATTGACTAGTTATTTTGAACTATACAAGCGATCTTTTTTAAGAAAATATTTTTTCGAATCATTCATTTTCTACGAAATAAACAAAGCCTTAGTACACTTGTAAGATTGTAATGCACAATACGACATACTCGTAAAGGAAAAAACAAACCATAAATCAACAAATCGAGTACATCTATTCGGTTCGACCATAAGTTTCTCAATTTCCAACTAACGGCTCAATGGAATCTTAATGGGACGAAATGAAACCATTTGATATTCAAAAGACTAATAGTCAATCGTGTTTGAAGATCCGCCATGGAAAATCCGGTTCTCTCTTCTTCTTCTTTTGGCCAAGAAACTTTTCTATGTACTTGTTCTGTGTTTTGCTTGCCAAGAAATGAATCTCATTACTCAGAAGAGCAAGAAGATGATCTGCCCATTATTTTAAAATAAGGAAACCTAATCTACAAGACCCTTTTTTTTTCTTCTCAATTATCTAAATGAGCAAAACCAAAAGTACATAATTTAAAGAGGGTACACGTTAGAGCGTGGTCACGTTTGGCCAAGAATGAATGAGAGACCAGGCTTGGTCGTTCTTGTTTGCCCAAACACCGATAGACCCTTTCCATTTCAATGGCAGCTATCAGACAACGTTCTGGCCACACGAACTGTCGAACGCTTTTATTTTGCCCTATGTGAAGTTCGTGAACTGTGATTGTTCCATTTCAGTATGTTTTTTCCTCCTCTCTCGAGCTTGTCTAGGGTTTTTGTTTTCATGCTGGCCTTTCGATGGGGCTCCTCGGTGGCGTCGGGACAGCTAGGAGGCTAGTATGGTGCCCTCCGCTGCCGAGCAGATCGGAGGCAAAGAAATCAGTGTATAAAAGAATACAAAACGCCGAGAGGATTCGCGTCATTAGGGCTATGAGCATCCACCCACCCCCCAAGCCCAATCATTCCCAACCAGCTAGTCGTTCAATCTTCACGATTCCCGTCGGCCAGCATGCTTCAGACATCGTCACCACTATCTTGGGCTCCTCACC
>JAGVVM010002445.1:0-21008 GCA_019149425.1 Psidium friedrichsthalianum
GTGTAAAAAACTGCTCTGCACGAGAGCCGTCCTGGGCATAGGCCAAAGATACCGAACACGTATCGTCAACAAGGCTGCATGGTGGCGCATGCTTTCGTCGTTGTGGCAAGGAGAAAGGAGGCTCACGGACCACCGCGAAGCCGGATTTTGCGCTTATATATGCTCGAAGTACTAAAAATTAAAAGGTGGATGCTGTAACTTACTCAATATGTTTTTTTTTTGGCCTCATATGACATTGATTTATCTCGCGTTTCGTTAAAAATGAATGATTTGTTAAACGACCAGCCCGTACGAAAAATAGATGGGATTTATCTAGTCAAACGTTTGGAAAAATTAGGAGAACCGCGTGAGCCGCATTTCTATGGGCTCCCAACCAAAATTTGTAATTCCCTCCCCGTCAATTTTCGGTTCAAACCGACTATTTTCAACAAAAATAAAATAAAATAAAAAAATTCAAGCTCATTTTTTTCCCTCTTCCCCAGTTGGCCCTCCCACTATAAACGCATAATTACCAGCCCCACCGTCCGCGTCGCGTCTCGATCCTCTCTCTCTCTCTCTCTTCTCGCCATTTCCGAGAGAAACTCGTTTTCATTCTCGCCCGCCTCTCTCTTTCTCTCTCAGATCCAAAACCAAAATCGCTGCTCATCGTCTCCCGTCGATCCAATCGTGTGTTACCTTCGAAGGTCTTCGATCTTGCTCCTCCGCCGCGGACTATCGGTCGATCGGGCTTTGGGCGCCTTTTGGCTAGGGTTTTCCTGAGGCGATCTGTAGGGTTGGATTCGCGAGATCACGGGTCAACAGTCGCTGATCTACAGCTTCGTGGCTCGAGGACGGTGGATCCTCGCCAGTACATCGGAGTTCACGCGGAAATTTCCCTCCATTCCGGCCGCTCAGGTGGCCTCCCAGAAGCTCCCCGCCCACCAACAACAAGTTCACTACAACTGCGATGGCCACACCTTCAACATACCTCGTCGAGAACGGTTTCAGTACGTCCTCCCTTTCCGCTTTGCGTCTGTGTGGTGTCGTGTCTTTGGATCGTAGCCCCCGTGTCTAGTTACAGCGATTGTGATGCCTGTCGGTTTTGTTGGTTAGATTAAGGTTTGACAGGGGGATCTGTGTGTGATCTGACGGCTTATTTAGGTTTCCGGTGTCTGGATACGATTCTCGAGGTTTGCGATCTCCCGGGGTTTTTGTGATTTGACTCGGATTCGGCAGCCGATTCTATTTGATCCGTTTTGTTGTGTTTTGTGTTTTTGGGCTTTTTTGAATTTCAAAAAGATCGAAAAGTTGTTCAAATAAGACGATGACCTAGGTTGATTTTTATATTAATACCATATGGCTCGTGCTTCTTACCGGTGAACCTTGCTACAGATGTGAAGTAGTATTGGGAAATGAATCTCGATTTTCGATATGGAAGGAATTTACTGAATTAAATTGCATGTAAAGTGCTTTTTGTTTGAACTGGTATTTCTGCATTGCATTGATAAATTAGTCGTGAAAGTGAATACGGGGCGGCGCGGAGGAATTTGGAATGGAGAGTTTAGATTCTAGCGAATAGTAAAAGATCCTGCCATGAGGGAAACCAAGATGACATAGAATACCAGTTTAATAATCTCTTAATTTCCTTCCACATTAAGGGAATTTTAGAGCTGCATACTGTGCGTATTACAAATTGACTACTAGATTAAGATAAAATAAATGCAACTTTTGTCTTGCCTTAGCGACAATCGTTGTAGTTTAATTATTCATCTGTTTAACATTTGAGGATTGGTGCCTTTACTCTTTCTGGATTTTTCTTTTGTTTTCCTTTTGGATGCACTTTTTTGTCGATTTGCAGCCTCTGGTTTCTCAAGTTTAACCATTCAGATGTAGCAAAATGATGCTTAAATTGTTGGGAAGCTACTTTACCTAGCGTCAGGAGGTGAAAATTTTCAAATTTAAGCTAGTATATTCATGCGTTCTCTCCTATTCTGTTTGATTTACATCAACATCAACATCACCTTTATCCCAAACTAGTTGGGGTCGGCGGTCGATGAACCCGAAGGTTTTGAATTATAATGTGATTTTTTCAAAAAAATATTCTATTCTCTTTGCTTATGAAACTTGCTATATTCTGTTAGAATCTGTACTGGTGTCATACTGTTCTGCCTTAGTAGTGGACTACCATTTTCAACCTCAACTTGACAATTTTGCAAACTCGGACCTGATGTGGTCGTTTGACTTTTAAGCTCCCGCAATGCTGATTATTTTTTTGTCACTTGATCCTTTAAATCTAGACAGTACTCCTATGTCCATGTACAGAATTCTGTTTTATTTTTTCTTTTCTACTCTATCAGCTTATGGATGATTTCGTTTCTTTCTGTTATAAGTCTCTTTTCTGCAAGTCTCATTTACTAAAGTTTGTAGGTTTCCAGACATAGCCTCTTATATTCTCATAGAAGCTGTGACATCTACATAATCCTATATTGTGCTATTAATCTTGTAAAATTAACTTTTATGTGGGGACTTGCAGCCTATTGTGTGGTTGCGGCTGAATCTGCTGGCAGACAGATTCCCATTGCTTTTTTGGAAAGGTCAAGGATGACTTCAACAAAAGATATGGTGGGGGGAAAAGCTGCAACAGCTGCTGCCAACAGCCTGAAGAGAGAATTTGGGTATGCACTTCTATCTTGCTTTCTTTAAACTTAGAAATTTGGTTTTTGAGCTTCTTGTGTGATTAGATGTACTTCTTACCCAATGATACCTTCTCAGACCCAAGTTGAAGGAGCACATGCATACTGTGTTGATCATCCTGAAGAAATCAGCAAGCTTGCGAAAGTGAAAGCTCAAGTTTCTGAAGTTAAAGGTGTTATGATGGAAAATATTGAAAAGGTATGGAGCTTCTATTTGTTTGCTAAGAAAAATTAATCGGATGCTTTTTTGGCTCTTTGATGTGTATATAGTAGGTGATGGTTTGATGCTTAATTTTGGTAATGTGATTTTTTTGAATCATTATTTGTTTCAGGTTCTTGACCGGGGTGAGAAGATTGAGCTGCTGGTTGATAAACTGAGAACCTTCGCTCTCAGGTTTAGATTATCGAATTTATGGCTATTGATATTGTCATGGCAGTTTGTGGTTATATTTTGCAGAATCATCCCTGTGTTTGTGTGTCTCTAGATGTTATGGGGTTCTGTTTGGAGTAACTTTTGTTGGTATGCTGGAGAATGCCGGCAAACAGAGGGCTTCGTCATATGGCTGTGTTTGCTTTGTCTGCGTGTCCCATTATTTGCTATTCGTTGGGTGCAAAGTTAACTGCTGTTTCCTATTAAAAAGTGATTCCATGCTTGCGTATTCTAATGATGGATGTGATGCAGGCACAAGATTTCAGGCAACAGGGAACAAAGATAAGGAGGAAGATGTGGCTCCAGAATATGAAGATTAAGTTGATTGTCTTGGGGATTATCATTGCCTTGATACTCATCATTATCCTGTCCGTTTGCCATGGATTCAAATGTTAGTCTGCAGGATTTCACGGTACTTCCCAACTTGCTGATTACGGCTGTTTCTGGTTTGACTGTGCTTCACTTGCTGAGGTCATGGGCCATTCGTCCGCTCGCTCGCTCTCTCCCTCTCGCTCGCTGTTAATTTTTGGGTTTTTTTCCTTTTACCTTTTTTGCCCTTTAGCCTTTCTTCCTTTACCCCCAATGGTAGCCTTTTCTTCTGGGGTATGGTTTTTGTATCGTGGATTTTGGTTGTATGTGGTGGTAGTTGATTTCAGGTAGATAATTTCCTACATATGGACATATTCTCCCTAACTTTTGTTTCGTATAGTAATTGAAAATCTTGAAATGCTTTGATGATCGGACACTGTTTGTCCATAGCGAAGCTCCTTTTTTTTTTTTTTTTGCCTTATCACTGTTACCTATTGGTTGGGGTTTCCTCAATGAATAGCTCGGCTACACACGAATGAGAAATATTTTCTATGGAACTTCTCTTTTCTCTGGCGCTAACTAGAGGTTGCTATCCGATATGCACTTGTTTGTCACCAACATCATGGAAGCTCCGCAATTCAAAGAAGGAAAGAAATGGTTCCAATGTGATTATGTATGCAGACACGTAGTTTCCTGGGCATTGGAGTTAAATTGGTGGAGCACTGCCCCCGTCTAGGCGGAAGCTGCATGTCAAGATCAGCTGAACACATGTAGAATTGTGCCATTTTAAGGTGGCTTGGCTTGGTAGTTCGTACCAAATGGTTAGGTTTTTTCCTCTAATGACTTGCCTGTATCGAATAGCTTTTAAGTGGCCCCAATAATGAGCAGCCGAAGATACAATCTTAGGTAGATTCGGCTCTCTTGTAATGCCGGTTGGACATTGATTTTAATGTTTGACACCGAGGTATAATTAATTCCTGCGGCTAGTAGATATTGGACCGTTCTATGTAGAATGTTCACGCAGAGAATTGTCTACTAAGAACTAGAGGCGGCGAGAAAGCTCAGACCAAGGGCTTAGGCCAGGGCAAGAGCTATTCTAGTAGGATCATTGCAAGGCTTTGGCTACTGACGGTAATTTCATCTGCGAGCATAACCCCCTTTCAAGTACTGATTTTCCTTGAACCTCCCTGGAAAATAATGCAATAAAGCAAATGCATACTTTTCTAGCGCCGGCAGAGAAATGTAGAAAGAAAGAAGCTATGACTCACTAATGACTGGTGAACTCTGCAGATTTTATTTAGACTGAACGTCATTCCATCACGTGCATGTCAAAGGAAAAGCGGGAGAGGGGGGGGGGAGAGAAGGGGCCGAGTACAAAATATAAATCAGCACGCCACCTGATCCCGAAAGGGAGAGATCTCTTCGAAGATGGAACGTCTCTTCGACCGAAATGGTGTCCACTGTTTCATCGAATGGTCCAGCCCTTGCACGAGAGCATCTTCTACGCTCGGTGCCGACTCTTGCGCCGGCAGAGGCGAGATGGGCGATGATTCTAGTTCTATGAGCAGTTCTTGAGCTCGGGCTTTTGACTTGGAATCATCAGATCCGACCACGTCGCCCTGCAATACGGCGCTCAGTATTGCACGCGCCTCGGTGGTTCGTGTTTGCTTGATCAGGCAAAGGCACAAGTTGCAGGCCTTGTTGGGGTCGGGGTCGATGCTTTGAGCTTTACGGTAGACGACTTCGGCTGCCATATAATCTCCTCGCTGCATGTAGGCCCAACCCAAGTTCCCCTGCATAGAAGCAGGGTATGCAGCGTGCAGAGAATCACTAATAGACCAACATGGAATGAATGCAATAATCACTAAGAAGGAGCAAGTTCCCCATGCATTGCCTGTGGAAAGGAGTTCCTTCCCGCTACGATCGAAACCAAAGTCCCGAAGGAAAATTGAATAGAACAGTTCAATACCAGTATCCTGGTGATCTCTTGCTCGATCGTGACCTGAACTTCTTTCCATGAGAGCGCGCCGTCTTCGTCGGCTTCCCATTAAAGGCCTCGCCGTGGTATATCGTCCAAAGCTTTTGCTTCAATAGATCTATCTGCTCTTCGAGTCTTCCGCATTTCTGGTAGAATTGTCATGGTTTTACTTTAGAAAGCGAAGAATCGAAAAAGGGAATGCAACGGAAAGGCAAATGCTCCACAGAAGATCAGCTGTGAAGATAAGAGCTAATGCATAGTTTAATATGGATCGAACTTTTAAGTTTGCCTGAAAAATCTCACTTTTAAAAGTAAACCGAGAGCGCACGGTCGAACGAGTGGCGCTATTTTCGAGAAGCGCTTTGAATGTAGAGATCTAGAGGAGAAAAATGCGGGATCTAGCGACTATAATTCCACCAGCCTATGCACAGTTTATGCTTCAGATCGGTCTAAAGTACCTTGTACAAGTCGATGAGAATGTTGTCCAGCGACTCTTGAGCTTGTTTCGAACACCGGCTTCTACAAGATTTGATCGCTTCTATGGCTTCTTCTGTTCGATCTTGCTGTTTCATCACCACCGCCATGTCCTTAAGAGCGCTATCAACCCTGTCTCCTTCATTTATAGCCTTCCGGAACCAAGAGATCGCCGCATCCGGATCCTTCTCCACCAACTGTTCAGCAGAGGTAAGAAAACCGGTGAACGCGAAATCATCAATCCAAGAACAATTGCTTCACATGCTCATCCAACCATTTCAACATCAGCAATAGTAATATAGCTGCAACCATACTCAATTGACCCGGAAAATTTTCATGAAAAGAGCAAGCACACGACGGCGCTAAGTGATTCCAATCGCCGGGAAGGCCAAAGCGACGAATCCGAAGGAGGAGAAGGAAAGAAACGACACGAAGACCGACCTGGACGTGCTTGGCTCGGACGTAAGGTGTGTCGCCAGGAGGGAGCTTGTGAATTACGTGATATGGAGGTTCTTGCTTCTCGCCTTTGCGTTGCCCCATCCTCTGAAACTCTGTTTCCGCGCAGAGCTTTCTTCTTCGATCTTCAATGGAGGGAGAAAGAGAGAGAGAGAATCGACGACGAGCATGTACGAGAAGAAGAAAGGCTCCATTGGGAGATGAAATGAACCTGGACATAGTGTCGACCAGGTTCATCGACCGGATACGACGGGGCGTTTTGGCCTGCTCCTACGCAAAAAACGTCACGCCGTTGACACGTGGCTCCACCTTATTCCACTTCCCACGCTGCGCGTCGTTTTCCGAGGTGGCAAACCGGGGAACAAAATTCTTGCACACGGCGGGACACCGTTAGCCCGACTTCATCGCGGCCGTTAAAAGTAGTTCCGGGTCCTTCACGTAATCCAACGGTTGAAATGACGTCGGAATTCCGCGTCTTGATCTATTTCTGGTCGGGTCAATCACCCTTATTCGGTTAGGGGCTGGGTCCGATTTGGTAGATATCAGTTTACTTTTAGGCTAAAAGATTTTCACAAAATGTACAGCACCATTTGCATCAGGGGTTTTCAAGTTAAAAGAAATTGCAACAGTGAAGCTGAAAGCACCGGCAGGTTAGACGAAGGTGGAAGCTCCGGCGATGGCCGTCCGACGTCCTTTTTTGCATTCCGGTTGGGCCGGCCGGGCACAGGTTTTTGCCTTTGAAAGCCGACTGAGGTAGAACTAAATCCATTTTCTGGTGGATTGAGCTGTCCATTGTCATAAATTCCCATCCTGTGTAAAGGTCTCGGCCAGCAATGGACACCCACCACTTTTCACCGGTTAGAGAGGCCCTCTTTGGTACATTGAGAAGATGTTCACGATGACCGGAAAGACTTAGTCATAAGAACTTAGATCACAGGTAACATTGGTAAATGAAAACCATCTCGACCGGATCCGAGTAACCTTTTACCTTGAATGGTACATCTTACCCTGGGAGATCTAAATCATTGGAAACAATGTTAGGCGGATAGAGATTTTGCGCCGTTCAAGGAATCCATGAAGGAAAGTGAAAGAAATTATTTTCCCTCCTCTGTCCTCCATGGACTCCTTTAGATTTCTTAAGAAGAAATTATTTTTCTCACTTTTGAAGGCATTTTTTTCATTAACGGAAAATATTTTCCTTGACTCATTTTGTGAACTGCGAAAAACGTTTTTCTTGAAGTTATTTTTCAACAAACAAATGGAGCCTTGCGGAAAATGAAGAGTCTCTGGAAAATATTTTCTAGAAAGTCATTTTTCAAGAAAATAACAATATTTTTCATTGTTCAGTTGAAATCTAAAAATGACCTGAAAAAATACTTTTCATTATTCGGTATGAAATATTGAATTTGATCTTCCTTCATGCACCCATTTTAGTAATTTTATTTTTATTCTTATAGTTATTTTTTATCCTTTTTTTTTAATTCTAACTTTTTTTTTTCTCTTTTCCCCTCTTCTATGAGGGGATTGGCCACAACCACAGCCAGTCCCCGGCCACAAGCAAGGCTTTGCATCGCTTGAGGCTAGCAAGGCGTGACCTTGCCTCACTTGCCTACGACCGGTCGCTTGTCTTGGGCGTGGTCGGTGACTAGCCAAAGAAGAAGGGAAAAGAAAAAAAAATAAAAGAAAAATTAAAAATTTTGAAAAAAAAAAAACTAATTAAAAAGAAAAGGAATGTGAAAGAGTGGAGGGAGGAAAGATGAAGAAAATAAAAATAGAAAATCATTTTTCGTCTTTCCCCGCTTTAGAAGGTGTTTTTCTATTGAGAGGAAAATGTTGCCTTAACTCATTTATTTTCTATGAACCGAGCACCGAAAAATATGAAAACATTTTCTTGGAAAAGATCATCTTTTCTGGCCAAATTCTAAGGTTCTCTTTTCATAAATATTTGAGAGGCTTTTCGTGATTCAATATGGTCAAATAAATTATTGGTGGAACGCCGCATGTGTCTAGTTTCGAATGAACCAAGTTTAATATAATTTGGAATCTCCTATGGAGAATTATACTCAAATTACTCTACAAACACGTAGAAATACTAGATACAGTAGCCACCGTACAATTTTTTTTTTTGCTAACTGTACATTGGGTGGTAATATCTCTGAAACTTAAGTGAAATTTAAATAATCCCAACAAGGAAACATGTTAAAGACTGCCCTAAGATATTTTTTGAGAGCCATTAATTATGTGTTTTTACTATTTTTATTAGTTTAGACTAGTGCCCATATGGCACGTGCTAACAAAACCGTTCCTATAACAATGCCAGAATAGTTTGATAACAGTGTTAGCATCGCAAAAAATCTCAAACTGATACATATGTAATAAATTTATCTTAAACTAATTTTGTTATCATCAAAAATCTCAAATTGGTACACCTGTGAAAAATTTACATTCCGTTAGTTTCTGTTAAATTTTGCCGTCAAATTATTAAGTTCAATGACACATGTTAATTGACAGGTGTATCGATTTGAGATTTTTACCCTCAATTTATCACACATGTACCAATTTGGTATTTTTCGTGGTATAACATAATTAAATGAAAACTAACGGAGGATAAATGTTACGAGTGTACCAATTTGACGTTTTTGGTGGTTAAAATTAGTATGGGATAAATTTGTCATGGGTATACCAATTTGAGGTTTTTTTTTGTCAAAAAACTAGTTTGAGGCAAATTTGTCACAAATGTATCAGTTTAGACCTTTTCGTGATATTAACCCTTATAATATCACAACTAAATATTTTACTCATATTTCTAAGATATAATATATCACCCTTCAAAGATTGCGCGAAAAATAGTATCCATTTCATATTTAGCGAACCCAGCGAAAGTTGCATCTCTCTTTTGGCTCGCACTGCAAAAATGAGCCAAGCCATATATGCAGAAAATTTCGAAGAGATGATCATTGGTGAGCCTAAGCGAAACCGGACCGTGGGATGGACCTAACTTCTCGTTATCCAAATCCGTCCATCGCCAACATATTTGAGTGTCCAGACTTCTAACTAAATTGCCTTCTCCGAACCCGCCGTTGATGCTCTTTATAGGTGTCAAAAATATGGGTCAGATATGAATATATGACCCATATTGACAGCTCTAGTGCTCTTCAAGTCCGTTGGCCATGATCAAAAGTGTTGGAACCTAAAGGATATAGAAACTTTGACGGGTTTGATCGAACACACGAACACACGAAGAAGGTGAGGTGAGTGCTTGAGCAACAAGCACCAAAAGTCAAATTCAAATTCACTTTCCTTTTCTTGTATTCGACATCCACATGACAGGTAAGAATACAAGTCCAAGTTAGTGAGTTTGGTGCGCTCGCGCTTGAGAAGCACAGGACAAAACAAGCAAAGGTAAGATTTGATCAAGAGGAGTTAAAAAGTTTATATAGTCCAGCGTAACCTTTTTTTTTTTTTTTCCCTGTTTAATCAAAATCAATTTTACTATATCTAACAGCCTATCGATAACGAGAAATGGTTCGATTAAAGCATTGCCCATGCACCAGAGAGATCCAAGTGGGCAGTCAATCTTCTTTCAAATTGAATGTATGAAACAGCTAAATAGAACAGATGAAGGGTTGGTTTGTCTTTCCAAGAAGTCAAGAGTAACTTTCCTACCAAACTACAAGATAATTCTTCAATTTCAAAATGTTCTGAGACAGTTATGCGTACATTTACATCTCAATACAAAAGTGTTTCACCTTGAAGAGAGTTGGAAATTGCACTCCACAAGATTATAAATATACACCGCAGGAGAGTTATACGTGCCCTTATCAAAAAGTATTTCTCAAGATAACAAATAAGTAGGCATTCAATTTGTCAAGGGAATATTGGGAATCAAGTCGGTGCGGTAGGTTAATCGCCCGCGGGATTGGCCGCAAGAAATTTGGCTTCTGAAGCATTTTATATACACCGAAGGAGAGTTGCACAACCACAGTTAAAGAAACTGACAAATATTTTAAGCCTATCTCAGTCTTGCAGCGACTGATAAGAGGAGGGATTTCTCGTATGCACAGAAGCTAGAAATGTTTCTTTTGAAAAACAGCTTAAACCTTATGTGAAAAGTGGAGGTCTTTGCTCGCCCGAGGCATATGATATAATGCTCCTTTTGAGAGGTGAGATATAGTTGGCAGCGTGGAAACCGGCAGCTCGTAGTATATTTAAAGGTCCAAAATCAACAGAGTAAGCCTTCTGAACCCCGTCAAGGATTGCCATCATAGCAATGTTAGCTGGCTTCCTCTCTGCTTCATATTTCTTTAACAAAGACACCTGCAAGATTAATTTATCAATGGAATTTGTCATACTCCCTGTAAGTATGAGCATTGATTAGTTCTGACTGCTAAGGAAGCACTGAGCATAATAAGCTAAATGAGGTCGACAGCTTTTTCTTGTTCCATTCATTCCGAAAAAATGAAATGCTCAATTGAATTTGGTGCAGGATGTTCAAGAAAGGTCTTCCCAAAGATGAATCAAAACTTTTAAGCAACAATTGAGCAAGAGATTACTAACCTCCCCAATGTCCATACCAACAGCAATGGCCTCGCCAATTACTCTTGAAAGAGCAAATGCATCTCCAAAGCCCAAATTGACTCCCTGACCGGCCAAAGGATGAACAGTATGTGCTGCATCACCAATTAAAGCAACATGCTTTGACACATAGTCATTAGCATGTCTCAGGGACAAGGGGAACACCATTCTCTCAGATGCCAATTTGACCACTTTCGGTGGAATTTCAAATCCCCCATTGCCAGATAGGGCCCCACCTGCTCCTAACCAAGAAAAGATATTTCCTTTACCTAACAAGCTTGATGTGGGGTGAGGACCAAATCCATGATCAAGAGCATGATTCACTGTCTTCACAAAATCAATTTCAGTCATTGATTTTCGATCCAAGGCTTCTTTTGGGTTCATGGTCCAGACAACATTGCTAAAATTAGCGCCAATTGGCAAAAGGGCAATTGGGCCAGCAGGAAGAAACCTTTGCCAAGCACATTGGTTTTCTGAAGCATGTTCTACTGTACAGATGACTGCATTTTGGGGGTAATTCCAACCACTAGTCTTAAATCCAGCCAACTCCCGCACTTGTGACTTGGACCCATCAGCACCAACCTGCAGTCAATGTCATTTGACTTCATCAATATGTAGATGACTACCTATCCCAATGACTAATCATTTGGACAGTATTAAACTATTCTGATAAAACCAGATTATAAAAGATTTATAACTCAATATTACCACCAACTTCGCGTATAGGCAAGTTCCATCACTCAATTGCAGCTTTGCAAGGTCCGCCCTAGAAATCTTTGAAGAGATACCATCCATCTGTTTAGACTTCGAACCTGGATTTAGGCTCATTGAAACTAGTCTGGAAGGAAAGATTCTTTTCTGAAAATCCGCATCCTGCCATGACTTATCTCTTAGTTTCACGTGCCAAACGTGCAATATTTATTCCAAATTACATTTAATGATATTAAATTGACAGCAACTCTGATTCATCTTCTGATTTATCCACTTAAAGCAAAAAGAATGGTCAACTTCAAATATGTTAACAGGTGCGCCAACAGGTCAATTAAAAGCTCAATTCTACATATAAGGAGATAATAAACTGGTCTTCTAGAAAGGCAGACCCAAGGAAGATAAGAAAGATCGCAATAACTGAAAGCGCTAATCCAACAAATGACACTGAGTCATTTAAAGAAAATGACTAAATTACATCACATTCTTGACAAGCCAGCAATTCTGCCAGTAGCATGTGCCATTCTTTTGAGATTGATTTCAGGACGAGCAAAGTAACTGATTCACTACCTCTCTCAGAAGTCCCTAAAATCAGTTAATTATCAAATTACCACTTATAAGTTGGATCTTATGTGTATACACTGTCCTGTACTTTGACCAGACGACAATTATTTTAGTGCAATACATGATATTACGAATTTTTATATAAACTGGGTTGGTTATAGTGTATGAGTAAGCATCACATATGATATTACATATAAAATGTGACAGGTGAAAACCATCATAGTCATCCTATACGAGATTACATCCAATTTTCTAACACGACATTTGAAGGATGGTAAAAACCATCAATGCATCGTATACAGGAACCATGATTACATTCTTAGTTTGATATACTGGCAAAAGAAGGGTGCAATACCTTAATCAAATGATGAGAATTAATATGAAAATCATAAGGGTGTATGCAGAATTGTTTCACTAGGCAGCAAACACCAGGTATATGGTTAAAGTGAACAAACTAGTTGATCTATGATTTTCTGTTGAGTTATTTACTTTTAGTCACCTAACTCTTATCAAATGTACAATTGGGTCCTCTTCCTCTTTCTATTTGAAGTCCTTTTCTGTTGAGTTATTTACTTTTAACACCTGCGATGGAGCACTTATGATGCGGCAAATACTCACACTGTCGCACATATTCCAATATGGCACCTACAGCCTAGTGGGTGTACATAGAACATGAGTTAGGAGATTGAAAGTGTGCTTAAACCATTTTATGTTCATTGTTGTATATGGACATGGATCAGCTATACAAGTGAACGTCATTCAGTGCATCTCTTTAATATGGTTAATGGCGCTGGCGTGTGATATATATCGGATAACAGTTCTGTCATTATTTAAGGTTCCCAACATTAGTCTGGGTTGAAGGTATTACAGTGCTTACTGAGAATATACCAATGTAAAGGGACATTGGATAGCTAATTAAGATGCTACTGGGCATACATAGAACAGCTAATCAAGACGTTACCCAATAATTATGATTATCAGCACGTATTTAATTCCTCAACTTACAAGAAACGATTGGTAATCATTAGAGTAATAAAGAGGTCTCATAAATGCCTTAGAGCACCAAACAATATGATCTCCAATACCAAACAATTCATGCAAAATAAGTACGCAAATAGTAGGAGAATTTATCTGTTCTGGTATTCTGGTAATAGTCCACTAAAGCATGCTTTTTTCGTACTTTTTTTAGTACAAGAATTTGAATTAGTAGATATGAAGGTGTGACAAACCATCAATGTGAAAGCTCTCAAGTCTCTCTCTCTCTCTCTGAGTTTAGGGTATACAGTAGACACATGTGAGCGAGAGGAACTTGAATTCTGAGAGTAGTGATGGTGGTGAGTACCTGTATACACAGCAGTAGAGAAGTTTGAAGCACCTTATTCTCAACCACACACCTGTCATTCATGAAAGCATCATCATCAACTAAATAGCCTCTGAAAAACAAAATATCACAGCTCACTATATACACATGATGCCCACCCTAGTGAATCTTTATCCACATCTCTTGCATGGTATCGAGTATATCCCAAGCCAGTATAATCCCATACCTAAGGAAAAAGCAGGACATCAACCCAGAAGCATGAATTTTTATGCAACAAGCAGTCTAGTTTACCGAAAAGCAATGCCAATATGAACGTGAAATGAAACGGCAAGCCATAATTCATAGTTCATTTAACATACTACAAAAACAAGAACCTTCAACACCATCAAGCCTTATCCCACTAAGGGGTCAACTATAGTACAGGTCTGACTCAGATTTAAGTATTCCTTAATTGACACGAGAATGTTATGACAATAAGGATAAAGAAAAACCCAAAAGTCAAAGTAAAGTGAGAAATGCTTCTCCACTCAAAACAAAACAATAGTTATCTCCATGAATCTGATCAAGTGCACCCCCAAAGTATTTCGACATTTCTTCTGAAGCCAAGAGGCCACCTCTGCTACTCAAAGCCCCTAGTCATTTCGATGTACTCCAAAGAGAATCATCGTGTCGAGAGCATTTGGTCGATGGGGTATATTTGTCTATTTCCTTTATTACTTTATATATGGCAGCAATAAGGGTGATATTGTAATTTTGGCCTCTTGGCTTTATTATAAATAGAGAGCTTGGGGTCACATTGACCTAACCAAATATTCAATTCAATTTTTTGTCTCTCAACATGGTATCAGAGCAAGGCTATCCCTTTCGTGAATATGCATGGTCAAAATTCCAGATGAATGTGCTAGTTAAAATTCCGCGTGTCGCTTGCAAGCTTGCACATGGGAGGGGATTTTGAAGTATGTCCCACATCGATTGACAATGAGTTCTAAATGCTCTTTATATACATATGGTCTCCTTTCACCTATCATCACAAAATGGTGTTCCCAAAAGAAAGAAACGACGCTCATTAGATGTCGCTCGGTCTCTTATGTTTGCTCGTCATGTCTCAGCTCCGTATTAGAGTGATGCTATCTTAACCATTGCCTATTTAATCAAACGGCAGCCAACTAGAATTTCTTGATTTCTGCACACCTATTGACATTTTACAGGGATTATTGACTTTTATTCTTCCCCCACAAATTTTTGGTTGTGTTTGTTATGCTCATAACACCACTTCTTAAAGTAAGTTGGAACCCTATGGTTTCTGCTGCATTTTTCTTGGATACTCAACTACTCAAAAGGGTTATAAGTGTTATCATCCTTCTTCTAGAAACACTATTGTATCTATGGACGTGGTTTTTCATGAGTCTAATTCCTATTATTTTGCTCCACCTCTTCGGGGGGAGTGTCCTATTGTAGAGGTGTTGTCCATTCTGAATCTTCCTAAGGATATTGCTTACCCTTCTTCGACAATAGTCTAATAATTCTCCTCCTTCCCAAGAGGAGTACAATGCAACACAAGCAGAGGATAGTACATTATCTCAAGGGGAGATAAAGGAGCAACTGGCTCAGTGGGAGACCACTCTCACAACTGTTAGGCAGACTTTTGATAGTAGTAAGACATTAGGTAGACTATTGATAGTAGTAAGACATTGAAGACTATTGTCGTAGGGTTCCCACTACCAACACGCATGCTAAGACTACTGATACACTGCCTGTTCAGTCATCATCTCCGATTCCGAATTCTACTACTCCTTCTGGTAAGGTTTCTCCTTATGATCTTCCTATTGCACTTCGAAAGGGCACTAGAACTTGTACTCGACACCCTATATCTCATGTTGTCTCATATAACTCTTTGTTTAGCCCTTATCGTACTTTTGTATTTTCTCTATTCCATGAAATTGGTGGGAAACTTTTGCAGATTGAATTGGATATGGACAGTTCCCATAAGATTTCACTCTTGAATGCCATGCATAATCTAAACCAACAATTATGATAAGCATAAAAATTAAAGCTTCTATAAATAAGGATACCCCCAATACATCGGAACTCATTGCCCATGGATAAAGATTGCTTGTTTTTCATACAACTAAAGACTTGGCACTTGAGATCCTTACCCAAAAAAAAAAAGACTTGGCACTTGAGAAGTGTAAGGTAGCAATGCTGGAGGAGATGTATGCTTTGAAGAATAATGACACGTGAGATCTTGTTGTTCTTCGTCCTGGGAAACAACTAGTAGGATGTAAGTGGGTGTTTGTAGTCAAATAGAAGATGGATGGTACTGTGGATAGATATAAAGCACGGTTGGTGGCAAAGAGATTTACTCAGACTCATGGGATTGACTATCAAG
Source organism: Psidium friedrichsthalianum (assembly GCA_019149425.1). NCBI lineage: Eukaryota > Viridiplantae > Streptophyta > Magnoliopsida > Myrtales > Myrtaceae > Psidium > Psidium friedrichsthalianum. The sequence continues at coordinate 15,877 of JAGVVM010002445.1, forward strand.
CAACCTTTCCTCTTGTTGCCAAGTTAAATATTGTTCAAGTGCTACTTTCGCATACGATTAACCAAGGATGGGATCTTCAACAATTAGAAGTAAAGAATGCCTTTCTTCATGGAGAGTTAGAAGAGGAAGTATATATAGAGATTTCTCTAGTTTTACTTGTGAAAAAACTCAAGGTAAAGTGTGTAAGCTGAAACGTGCACTTTATGGTTTAAAGCACCTCAGCCTGGTTTGGTAGGTTTTAAAGAGCTGTGATCTCTGTTGGGTGTATAAACAGATCAATGATGCATTTCTGAAGAGATCAGGTGCTAAAGTCACTATTCTCATTGTTTGTGTGGATAATATTGTTATCACAGGGAATGATAGTGAAGATATCAGCCAGTTGAAGAAGTTTCTTGGACAAGAGTTCGAGATAAAGGATCTTGGGAAGCTTCGGTATTTTCTTGGGATTGAAGCTACCGGATCTTCAAAAGGAATTATTCTATCCCAAAGAAAGCATGTCCTTGATGTTTTGACAAAGTTAGGTCATTAGGATGTCATCCCTCTGATACACCTATCGAGGCCAATGCTCGTCTTCAAGAGAAGGAGGGTGATCTAGTGGATAAGGGTCGTTATCAGCAGTTACAGAGCAAGTTGATTTATTTGTCCCACACTCGACCTAATATTGCTTTTGTTGTGAGCTTGGTGAGTCAATTTATGCATGATCCATATTCTATTCATATGGATGTTGTCCATCGAATCCTTCAGTATTTGAAGTTTGCTCTTGAGAAAGGGATTCTTTTGTCTCTTCATGATGGCTTGAAAGTTGAAGCCTATACAAATGTTGATTGGCTTGGATCTCCCAATCAAAAGTCTATTTTTGGGTAATGTACTTTCTTAAGAAGGAATCTTATGACTTGGCCCAACAAAAGGAAAATGTGGTAGCTCGATCTAGTCGGCACAGGGAGTTTGTGAGCTATTATGGGGTTAAAGGATTACTCAAAAATCTTGGTGTATTTGTTCATGTTCCTATGATGCTTTATTTTGATAGTAAGACTGCCATTAGTATTGCTCATAATCATGTACAGCATGACTGTACAAAATATGTGGAGATTAACAGGCACTTTATAAAGGAGAAGTTGGAGAGTGGTTTAATTTGTATGCCCTTTGTTTAGTTAATGATCAACTTGCTGATGTATTCACTAAAGGATTAAGGGGAAAATCAATTCATTATGTTTTAGTCAAGTTGGGCATGTGTGACATCTATGGTCCAACTTGAGGGGGAGCATTGAGTGTATTTGGCCGATAGAGGCATATTTGTCTATTTCCTTTATTACTTCATATATGGTAGCAATAAGGGCGATATTGTAATTTTGGCCTCTTGGCTTTATTATAAATAGATAGCTTGGGGTCACATTGACCTAACCGAGCATTCAGTTCAATTTTTTTTGTCTCTTGTGGAAAATATTATTAAGTGATAAAGGGTAAAATTGTAATAGGGTTAGTAGGGTTAGTGGAGCTCATATGTATTTATACTTTTCTTGTAATCCTATTCCTACTAACAAAAATAATACATACGTATTTTCTTCACATGGTATCAGAGCCAATAACCTAACCTAGATTTTCATCCAACGCCGTCAACCACCCACCCGCCACCGCCACCCACCTACCGCCGCCGAAAACCCAGATCTCTTCATCCCGGCCTCGCCAAGCCGAGATCTGGCGTCGCCCGGCGTCGTCTAGGCTGGCGAAGCCTAGACCCACCGTCGCCGGCGTCGCCAGACCTTGCACGACCCACCACTGACGTCGCCTGAGGTTGGCACCTCCAGATCTGGGCTCGTTTGATGTCGCCCTAGGCCGACGCACCCAGATCTCGGTTTCCCTGGCTTCCCTGGCGTCGGCGCTTCCAGATCTTGACTGTCCTGAGGTCGACAACCAGCTTCTACCACTTCCAGCCAATATTCCGGTGGAGAGAGTGTTCTTGGGCTGGGTATTGTCGTTCTTTACTTTTTTTTGATGATTTGCTGGTATTTCATGTAGTTGAGCTTCAATTGCATTGCTGGAAGTTGGCTAACCGACAGTAGATAGGGTGATGTTCGATTAAACTCAGACCGTCAATTGCCATGCCTGTATTAGTTGTGGTTGGATTTCTCTCAGTTTGATGATTCTGTGAACTGCTCAAATTAGTGGTAGTTGGATTACTGAATTTAAGTGTGTTACTGTGCCTTGGACTTGATTGCACTCTCTATTCACTGATGTCGACTTCTGGATCAACTTCTGGATACCCTTTTGGCAATTTTCAATTAACATCTGTTAAGTTGGATGGAACAAATTATTCGTCCTGGTCGACAGCCGTTGAAGTCTATCTTACCGCCACTAGACAACTTCATTATCTCACGTCTAGCGCACCGTCCGAAAAGGATAAGCTTACTGATTGGGTTGCAGGAGATGCGATGATTCGCACTCTTTTATGGAATAGCATGGATCCTAGGGTGAGTCCTCATTTTATCAAGTGTGCCTCTGCTAAGGCCGTTTGGGAGAAATGTGCATTACTTTATTCTGGGCAAAATAATATGACGCGGGTATGTGACACATGGGAAGCTTTGTTTGATGTTCAACGTGGAGATCATTCCTTATCTGATCATTATGCTCGGTTCACAACTATTTGCCAGCAATTAGATACTTATCTTCCTGCTTCAGATGATCCAGCCGTTTTAGCTAAACGCCAAGAGGATTTACGGGTGATATTATTTCTCAAGTCATTGGGGCCTGAGTATTCTTCTCTTCGTCAACATATTACATCTCAGAGCTCCCTTCCCACAGTGGATGAAGTCTTCTCTCAAGCTCTTCGTTCAACCACCACTGAGAAGGCTTCTTCCACACCGACTTTGGAGGCCAGTGCTATGCTCTCCCATAGTCCTAGTGGACGTGGAGGTCGCGGTCGAGGTAACCGAGGTCGTGGACGTGGACTTATTCATAGTGGAGGCCGTGGGGGCCGTGATGGAGGGGTTATCACTCGTGGTTCCTTTAGCTCTGGGAATGGTCGTGCCCCACGATATTGCAATCATTGTCAAAGGACTGGCCATACAGAGGCTTATTGTTACACTCTTCACCCTGAGCTTAGACCTGCTGTTGCTGCTTATACAGAGACTGAAAACTCTATTGCCCCTCCCTCATCGGTTCCTTCAAGTTCAGCTATTGCACCCAACAACGGTGATTCTATTACATTGACTCGTGCTGAGTATGATACATTGATTCGTTCTCCACAGATCGCAGGGTCTTCAGCTCCTACTGCAACCTTGGCACAAACCTCCAAAGGTAGTTCTTTGTGTTTGTTTTCTGCTGCGTCTGATTCTTGGGTTATAGATTCGGGAGCTACCCATCATATGACTGGTAACTCTAATCTATTGTCCTCATTTCATTCTCAATCTTCTTTGTCGTCTCACTCAGTTACATTAGCGAATGGCTCTCAATCTCAGATTACTGGTTCGGGAATTGCTCATTTGAGTCCCTCTCTTTCTTTATCTTCGGTCCTCCACCTATCCAAATCTCCTTACAATTTGATTTCTGTTAGCTCATTAACTAAAGAATTGAATTGTTCTGTAACCTTCTCTGCTTCTCGCTGTGTCTTTCAGGATCTGAGGACTGGACAGATGATTGGTGGGGGACATGAATCAAATGGTCTGTACTATCTTGACAAGAAGGTGCTAGCTGCTGCAGCTGTGAGGCGTACATCCACCGCTATATATCGGATACATTGTCGTGCTGGTCATCCGCCACCAAACATACTACGGCGCCTATTCCCTGAGTCTGAGTCTGTGAGTCACTTTCAATGTGAAGCTTGTCAGTTTGGTAAACATCATAGAGTCTCTTTTCCTTCTCGTATTCAGAGTCGTGTGTCTAGTCCATTTGAGTTGGTCCATTCAGACGTATGGGGTCCATGTCGTGTCTCTGATGTCTCTGGATTCCGATATTTTGTTACATTCGTGGATGATTTTTCCCGAATGACTTGGTTATTCTTAATAAAAGACCGTACGGAGATTTTTCATTGTTTCCGCTTATTCTATTTTGAAGTGTTGAATCAATATAATATCTCTGTTAAATATTTACGGTCAGATAATGCTAGAGAGTATCTTGCTACCAGTTCTGGTTTTCAACCATTCCTTGTTTCTCATGGTATTATTCACCAAACTTCTTGTTCATACACCCCACAACAGAATGGCGTTGCTGAACGTAAAAATCGCCATCTTCTTGATGTCGCCCGTTGCCTTATATTTCACATGCATCTCCCGAAAACATTTTGGGGTCATGCTCTTCTTACAGCATGTTATTTGATTAATAGACTTCCATCTTCTGTTCTTCAGGGGGAGACACCGTTCTCTATTTTACATCCAACTCGCCCCCTCTTTTCCTTACCTCTGCGGGTCTTTGGGTGTGTCTGTTATGTACATTCTCTTACTCCAGGTCTTGATAAACTTGATCCTCGTGCTGAAAAATGTGTCTTTGTTGGATACTCTCGGACTCAGAAGGGATACAAATGTTATAACCCTATTCGTCGTCGTATGTTCGTGTCTGCAGATGTAATGTTCTTTGAAGACCAATCATATTTTACTTCTCCAATGGACACCACAACGTCTGATGGTGGTGATGGTTGTGTCATACCGGTGATTCCTTCTCTTTCTCTAGCTACATCCACAGGGTTTCAATTTGCTGACCGCACCTATCAACGGCGCCATCCAACCCCGTTCATATCAGTACAGTCTTCATCAGCACCTGATTCATCTGTTCCCCCATCAATTACAGTACCATCATCTGATCCCGATCCACCCATTGCTTCTCGGAAAGGTACACGTTCTTGTGTTGGTCGTCCTATTGATCATTATAGTCCATATTCCGGTCTTTCTGATTGTGTTCACACGCGTCATCCCATCTCTAATTTTTTAACATATGATCGTTTATCTCCTTCCTTCTCTGCCTTTGTCTCGTCGTTGTCTTCTCTTCCGTGCCTCGCAGTGTTGCTGAAGCCCTTGCTCATCCGGGTTGGCGTTATGCCATGGAGGACGAAATGCAGGCACTCATTGACAACCGAACTTGGCAACTTACTCCCTTACCTACTGGTAAAAAACCTGTTGGTTGTCGTTGGGTTTTTACTTTAA
>JAGVVM010002446.1:0-27667 GCA_019149425.1 Psidium friedrichsthalianum
TTGAGTAATTCTTGCTTATGGATTAAACAAACACTTTATGACAACTGGCAGGTTTGTGCACAAACGAAAATTGTCCTTATAGGCATGTGAATGTCAATCAGAATTACCCTACATGCGAAGCATTTCTTAGGGGCTATTGTCCTGAGGGGAATGAGGTACTTCTTTTCTTTCTGGAAGCTTCTATTCCTCAGTCTTATGATTTTGAAAAATGCACATATTTTCACCAGCACGCACCATGTGCATTCACCTTTCTGTCCATATGCCCACACATGCATCGTTGCCCTTTTCATTACACTTTTCTCTTGAGGCAAAAAATTTTCTTCCCTCTATAGTTTGACTTGCTACTTTGTGCTAGAGAAAAACATTCAAATTCTCTTCCAATTTTCGCCTGTCTGCAAAAGTTAGTAGAGATAATAGCACTTTCTGCATGCCATTCTTGAATATTTGTTTCATGTGTAATGGATATGTGATGAGATTTTGTGGCCGAAAGTTAATGAGTTCATTTCACTTACAAATTGGGCTTTGCAAACCAACCTGAAAGTTACGTGCCTTTTAGAGCCAGTTCATGATTTCTGATTCTTGTCGGTTGCTTCAGTAATTATTAGACTTTGTCTTTTGGGATTACTTTCCCTTTCTTCTTGAAGTTCATGAACAGCATAATGGTATTGCATTTATCTTAAGAACCACCACCTTTTATAAACAAGCCAAAATCTTCTTCCCTCCCCCCCTAGACAGAGAGAAAAAAATACAAGTTTTTTCCCTTCCTCCAAACATAAATTCTCAAAATGGTAGCATGAAGAAAATGAAATGCATCCATCTACTCTCCCAGTGTCGGAAGAAGCACAGCTACATATGCCCAACTTTTGAAGCAACTGGCAGATGTCAGCAAGGATCCAAATGCAAGCTTCACCACCCGAAAGGCCGTAGTAAGGGAAAGAAAAGAAAACGATCAGGTGAAAAGAGCAGTTTAGGTCGTTACTTTGGGTCCATGACCATCAGATTGTCTAAGCAAGGAACAGCAGCTCCCGAAACAGTTCATGTGGAAGATATTGATGACAATTCTGTCTTTTCTGATTATATCAGCCTTGATGTTAGTGATGGTGAATTGAGAGAAAGTGATGACCCCGTAATATTTGATGAAATTGATCCTTTGGATGTACGACTGGATGATCTGGATGAGCAAATTAAGCCAATACGCATCATGGACAAGATGCCGGCAATGTGATCCCCACCAGACTGGGTGGCTCTCTCTTACCCCTAGGCCTTGGATCAAGTGTTTGAGCAAGTTTACTCATCTTCCAAACTTCCCAGTTCGACTAATATCCAAGGGGGCGAGAAATTTTTTTTTTTTTCAAGACAATTTCTTGCTCTTGGCGAGACTTCTATGCTGATCCGGGAATTTCATCTTTGAGTGAGCACAGATTTGATGATTAAGCACAGGATGACTTCAGCTTGTCTTGTCTCCTTCCCTAGGATTTGACGCTTTTGTCTTCTTCTTTTCGCCCCATTTCCCTTCTAATTTTCTGGTTGCTTTCTGGGGTTATATGGTAGTGTACGTGTGTGTATATTACGTCAACAGAACAATAAAATTGTTATAGCAAGTGGCCCATTTTTGGTGCTCAGTGATATAGAATTTTGCATTTTTCTCTTCGAACTTTTATGATTTTGTTTTCCCTATTACATCGAATTCTGCTTAGCCAGTTAGCTTTCCAGGAGCAGGGCGGGATTAAATTATTTGTAGCAAAACAATGCGAATTCCCACTGGTTAGAGTTATCATTTTAGTTCAATAAGATGAGTTGGTTCCACGAGTACACTCTATTTACTACTCCGTATATCCTGTGGATCAAACTGACATCTACATGTTTCTAACAAAGCGCATTGCTCGTCTTTATCTGGCTATTATAGCCTATGCGGTTTTGTTGACGAGTATCTTAGGGCCATTCAAGTGATCAAACGGACGAAACTGTGCAGTTCTCAATGCAGTGATTGTGTTCGTCATTTTTGTGACTAGTAGTTTAAAAGTGGAATTTTGATTAACAGTTTAAGAGTTGAATTTTGATTAATAAACATGGAAAATTACCTTGTGGGTTTCTATTAGCATGATCCTTCTATTATTCTTTTGATTTTTGTCTATGATAGGATTACATTCAATTATGTGGTTAAGAATACAGTCGAGATGATCAAACGATCTGATACGAAAAGAAAAGTCTATGTAGAGAAGACAAAATTGTTTCGAAATCAGAAGAACCTCATCCCTATTTCCTCTCGTCAATTCCACGAGTCTCTTATTCATTTTCATTCGATCATGCGGTCATGGCGGGAGAGTAAGTCAAAATAGAAACATGCCTTTGTGTGGGCATGGGATGATATTTCACAAACTGAATGGCATGATGACCGATCCTCCCTTTCTCTGACTGAGCTAAAACCACGAATCGAGGAGACAACATATTTGGACAAGCAAAAGACTTAACAGCTAAGATTTCAATTACCCAACTTGCAAAACGACCATACGATGATTAAAACGAACTGAAACATGCGATTTGAGAAATTAGTCATGTTAGCTTGTTGATGGCACGTCCTTCAATTTAACATGTACTTCACAATTCAGTTATAAGTGTTTTGACTTCCGTGGTTCCTTGAGATTGTGGAACCAAAGCCAAACATACTGGTGTTGCCTCAAACCCACTTTCTCGTATTGAAGCAGAAAGAGGCATGCTTTCAGTTTCCAATACAGCTTTTCACTCGCGTCAGTTGCGCCTCTTCCTTACTCGTCGCATTCATCGCTTGCCCCATGCTAGTCTTGCGAAATGTCAGAGTTCTTGGTAAAAGCGTTAAAATGTGCTTCGTAGAAAAACAAAATTTGGTCTGGAATTCAAGCACAGAGAGCTGCACATTACGATAGACATGATTTTCACATCACGAAAAGATCCATTTGCATTTTCAAGTGACTGAAATACAGAAAGCATGTGCCTTAATGTAGTCCCCAAATCCCAACTTGGGGATGTTGAATGATGCACAACCATCAGATTCACCATCTGTGTATTGCCAAAATCTCAGACTGAATAAACATGGCAGCAGCAGTTCCAGGCGTTGCATGATTTATTCTTGGGGTCGGAGAAATATTCGCATTAGACCCTCCTATTTGCCTGTGCAGGCAACACTTCCAAACAAGTTGGATCCAACCAAGGCATAAATGCTCCTTCCTTGGGTATGTTCTGTTAAGAAAGGAGACCGGAAGGATTAAAATTAGGAATTATCCTCTCAGCTAATTCCAAATAAGTGACTGAAAAACTTAGAAAATGATGTGTAAAGCCACTACCAATGCATCATGCTCTCCAGGCAAGCAAGACCAAATATGTACATGTACCACAAACCGATCACAGATGGTCCGTGCTCAACTAAACATGTAGAGAATAATGGACGGGCTTACGAATATGGTATACCAAGTAATGTGGCGGCCTCCTAATGAGTATCGAAGGTGGCCTATATGCCTCCATGCAATATACCTCACAACTTAGCACACCAACTTTGAAGACCATTTCAATATACGCAGCAACAGTGTTACTTATCTATTAATTACACCAGCCCTGAAAATGATAAGAGACAAAGAACAAGCAGTTCTTGTCATGGGAACTTATCTTCTGCAGTTCAAGTCACGAAGGAATGTACTTCTCAGAAAACTATGTTGTGTTCAACGACTGATATTAACCTTTCTGAAAATCTGACTAGCCAAACAACCAGCTTCGATTGTCCTTACCCAAAAAAAAAAAAAACAACCAGCTTCGATTGTAATAGAAATCTCTCTCTCTCTCTCTCTCTCTCTCTCTCACACACACACACACACACACACACACAAAAACAAAAACAATAACAATAGGCCCTCCACATATAATGAACAAGCAAACTATAAAGTGAATTAGAATTAGATTTAGAATAAATTTGACCAAAAAGGCCAAGTCGACATATGAAACTCACCTCCAACCAAAAGAAAAATCCACGTAAGAGATTCAAACTACGGGGACCATCACGTTGAGCCAACTTGAGTTCTTTTGCAAGATCTGCCAAAAATGATAATAAACATCAAGGCCTGGAGTATCAAATTATATTCAGCTTTTCACCTCGTTTTCTCATTTTGCTCTCTCCTGCACCATTAACTATAGAGAAATTAAGGAAAAAGAAAAAAGGAGCATACCATTTCATATATGTCCAATGCATTAAAAAATGACCTCAAGTAGAACAAATTACCGAAGACTAAAGTTTTGGGTTAAGAAAACCGAAATGAACTTCCTGAGCAAATATGTGAGAAAAAAATAAACACGAAGATTTCCAGCCAGCCATTATGCATCATTGAGTTGGTGGCAGAGATAATGGGAAGAAAGTCAAGACTACTGAATAAGGCGAACACAGCATTTGAATGCGAACAATCACAGATTGTCTCATCCTCAGTGGCTGTCTGAGTTATTCACAACCTTTCCCAATCCACAGACATTAAAAACAAGCAGTATCCCCCCACTTTCAGGGTCTTCCCATTTCCACTGTTCAAGAACACCTTGTCTTGTCCGATTCTTTTGAATCCAACAGCTAATTTTTCATCTCAGAAGACATCCATTGAAAGAGAAAAGAGAGACAACTTGACGGTTCTTATTTACTGGATTACAGCTATAGGACAAGGTAAGAATAGAAATAGGAAAACAACCAAAAGTGGTGCTAAATGTCTCATAAGATTCTCCACTATGAATGACGGAATGAACAGTATCCCACAAGAATTGCTCTTTTGGCTAATAGAAAGGTAATCATGATCAAAAAAGGACAAAAAGAAAACAGGTAACATGTGATGTTGAATTAAAAATGTTTTGCTGCATAATGCCATCACTTCCCTGGACACTGTTCATGCATGTGATAGATACAGAACACATTTTTTCAGCAACCTGTATCTTTCGGTTATTTTGGAGGGAGGAAATACATGGAGAACTTCTCAATGAAGAGAGTCATCCTTTTCTCTCCCTATATGGTTCTGTACTTCGCAATAATGCAAAATACAATAGACATACGAAATCCTAGATCTTGTCATTAATTTTTCCACGGTTTGATACACCAACAGTTGACTTAATTCTATATCTCTTAAAAGGCAGTGCATGGCTTTGTGCATCTCTGCCGAACTCTTAACTAAAAAAGCATTTGGTCATAGGAAAAAGAACTAGTATTGGGTATTATCATGATAAAAAAGAGAGACTAATGGGGAAGAGAGTAATATTTATGATCTTACTTACCCTTGTACAGCTCAAAATATGATTTGCAGTGTTCCCCTAATGAAGAGGTGAAATCCCGTCCTTGACGCAGACTTTTTTCCACCGTCTTTTGCCTTTTATGTTTTACTCTTCGGTAAAGGTCATCACGCTCCTTCACGTCATAGGGCATTTTAAGTACAGCCATAAGTTTCTTCCTGAATACAGTATCACCGCTTCTTCCGGGATCATCAGCAAAGTGCTTGCTGCCAATGGTTATCTTTTTTTTTTTTTTTTGGGAGCAACAAAAAAATTTCAGCAAATCATTGTTAAGATTTGGGAGCCATAAGAAACTAATCACATAATAGCAGGGAAAGAGCTGGTACATACCGGATCTTTAGATAATTTCATAGTCACAAATTCCTCACATTTAGAAATATCCTCCCCAGCAAGCATTTCCACTTCACATGAACTTTCCTCACCATCGTCCTCATCATCCTCCTCATATCTAATTTGTTTACCATCATCAGATATAAATTCAAGAATGCTACCATCCTCTTTTGCACAGTGCAAAAAGGCTAGGTAGCTTTCATCCCATGTCTCCTCATGCTCTGATGCTTGTCGAACGTCTAGATGCGATACCCTGGCGGACCGTCTAATGGCCTGAGTAGAACCGAGATTTGTGGGTTGGGCTTCTATATTTCTTTTATCCAAGTTGCAATTTCTTTTGCTTGTTGCAGCAGCTTTGGGAGTTTGTTTACTATTATCAGATGTAATTGCATGAATGTTACCATCCTTGTTTACACCATTCGGAAGGGCTAGGTAGCTCTCACCGCATGTCTCCTCCTCATGCTCAGGTGCTTGTCGAACCTCTGGACTCAATACCCTAGGGGACTGTCTGATGGCCTGATTAGAACCAAGATTGGCGAGTCGGGCTCCTATCTTTCTTTTATCCAAGTTGCAATTTTCTTTGCTCATTGCAGCAGCTTTGGTAGTTAGATTACCATTACCAGATGTAAATTTAAGAATGTTGCCATCATCTTTTGCACCATTTGGAAGGGCTAGGAAGCTCTCATCGCATTTCTCCTCCTCATGCTCGGGTGCTTGTGGAACCTCTGGACGCAATACCCGAGGGGACCGTCTAATTGCCCGATTAGAAACCAAGATTTGCGGGTTGGGCTTCTATATTTCTTTTATCCAAGTTGCAATTTCCTTTGCTAGTTGCGGCAGTTTTGGCTTTGGTAGTTTGCAGGCTCTCCTTCTCCCTTCCAGAAACATTTCTCAGAATTCTTCTTTCCTTAAAGGGACAAAGTTGCTACTCCAAGTAGGAAAGAAAATGATGAGGAAAGAAGAATTCTGAGAAATGTTTCTGGAAGGGAGAAGGAGAGCCTGCAAACTACCAAAGCCAAAACTGCCGCAACTAGCAAAGGAAATTGCAACTTGGACAAAAGAAATATAGAAGCCCAACCTGCATATCTTGGTTCTAATCGGGCAATTAGACGGTCCCCTCGGGTATTGCGTCCAGAGGTTCCACAAGCACCCGAGCATGAGGAGGAGAAATGCGATGAGAGCTTCCTAGCCCTTCCAAATGGTGCAAAAGATGATGGCAACATTCTTAAATTTACATCTGGTAATGGTAATCTAACTACCAAAGCTGCTGCAATGAGCAAAGAAAATTGCAACTTGGATAAAAGAAAGATAGGAGCCCGACTCACCAATCTTGGTTCTAATCAGGCCATCAGACAGTCCCCTAGGGTATTGAGTCCAGAGGTTCGACAAGCACCTGAGCATGAGGAGGAGACATGCGGTGAGAGCTACCTTGCCCTTCCGAATGGTGTAAACAAGGATGGTAACATTCATGGAATTACATCTGATAATAGTAAACAAACTCCCAAAGCTGCTGCAACAAGCAAAAGAAATTGCAACTTGGATAAAAGAAATATAGAAGCCCAACCCACAAATCTCGGTTCTACTCAGGCCATTAGACGGTCCGCCAGGGTATCGCATCTAGACGTTCGACAAGCATCAGAGCATGAGGAGACATGGGATGAAAGCTACCTAGCCTTTTTGCATTGTGCAAAAGAGGATGGTAGCATTCTTGAATTTATATCTGATGATGGTAAACAAATTAGATATGAGGAGGATGATGAGGACGATGGTGAGGAAAGTTCATGTGAAGTGGAAATGCTTGCTGGGGAGGATATTTCTAAATGTGAGGAATTTGTGACTATGAAATTATCTAAAGATCCGGTATGTACCAGCTCTTTCCCTGCTATTATGTGATTAGTTTCTTATGGCTCCCAAATCTTAACAATGGTTTGCTGAAATTTTTTTGTTGCTCCCAAAAAAAAAAAAAAAGATAACCATTGGCAGCAAGCACTTTGCTGATGATCCCGGAAGAAGCGGTGATACTGTATTCAGGAAGAAACTTATGGCTGTACTTAAAATGCCCTATGACGTGAAGGAGCGTGATGACCTTTACCGAAGAGTAAAACATAAAAGGCAAAAGACGGTGGAAAAAAGTCTGCGTCAAGGACGGGATTTCACCTCTTCATTAGGGGAACACTGCAAATCATATTTTGAGCTGTACAAGGGTAAGTAAGATCATAAATATTACTCTCTTCCCCATTAGTCTCTCTTTTTTATCATGATAATACCCAATACTAGTTCTTTTTCCTATGACCAAATGCTTTTTTAGTTAAGAGTTCGGCAGAGATGCACAAAGCCATGCACTGCCTTTTAAGAGATATAGAATTAAGTCAACTGTTGGTGTATCAAACCGTGGAAAAATTAATGACAAGATCTAGGATTTCGTATGTCTATTGTATTTTTGCATTATTGCGAAGTACAGAACCATATAGGGAGAGAAAAGGATGACTCTCTTCATTGAGAAGTTCTCCATGTATTTCCTCCCTCCAAAATAACCGAAAGATACAGGTTGCTGAAAAAATGTGTTCTGTATCTATCACATGCATGAACAGTGTCCAGGGAAGTGATGGCATTATGCAGCAAAACATTTTTAATTCAACATCACATGTTACCTGTTTTCTTTTTGTCCTTTTTTGATCATGATTACCTTTCTATTAGCCAAAAGAGCAATTCTTGTGGGATACTGTTCATTCCGTCATTCATAGTGGAGAATCTTATGAGACATTTAGCACCACTTTTGGTTGTTTTCCTATTTCTATTCTTACCTTGTCCTATAGCTGTAATCCAGTAAATAAGAACCGTCAAGTTGTCTCTCTTTTCTCTTTCAATGGATGTCTTCTGAGATGAAAAATTAGCTGTTGGATTCAAAAGAATCGGACAAGACAAGGTGTTCTTGAACAGTGGAAATGGGAAGACCCTGAAAGTGGGGGGATACTGCTTGTTTTTAATGTCTGTGGATTGGGAAAGGTTGTGAATAACTCAGACAGCCACTGAGGATGAGACAATCTGTGATTGTTCGCATTCAAATGCTGTGTTCGCCTTATTCAGTAGTCTTGACTTTCTTCCCATTATCTCTGCCACCAACTCAATGATGCATAATGGCTGGCTGGAAATCTTCGTGTTTATTTTTTTCTCACATATTTGCTCAGGAAGTTCATTTCGGTTTTCTTAACCCAAAACTTTAGTCTTCGGTAATTTGTTCTACTTGAGGTCATTTTTTAATGCATTGGACATATATGAAATGGTATGCTCCTTTTTTCTTTTTCCTTAATTTCTCTATAGTTAATGGTGCAGGAGAGAGCAAAATGAGAAAACGAGGTGAAAAGCTGAATATAATTTGATACTCCAGGCCTTGATGTTTATTATCATTTTTGGCAGATCTTGCAAAAGAACTCAAGTTGGCTCAACGTGATGGTCCCCGTAGTTTGAATCTCTTACGTGGATTTTTCTTTTGGTTGGAGGTGAGTTTCATATGTCGACTTGGCCTTTTTGGTCAAATTTATTCTAAATCTAATTCTAATTCACTTTATAGTTTGCTTGTTCATTATATGTGGAGGGCCTATTGTTATTGTTTTTGTTTGTGTGTGTGTGTGTGTGTGTGTGTGAGAGAGAGAGAGAGAGAGAGAGAGATTTCTATTACAATCGAAGCTGGTTTTTTTTTTTTTTTTGGGTAAGGACAATCGAAGCTGGTTGTTTGGCTAGTCAGATTTTCAGAAAGGTTAATATCAGTCGTTGAACACAACATAGTTTTCTGAGAAGTACATTCCTTCGTGACTTGAACTGCAGAAGATAAGTTCCCATGACAAGAACTGCTTGTTCTTTGTCTCTTATCATTTTCAGGGCTGGTGTAATTAATAGATAAGTAACACTGTTGCTGCGTATATTTGAAATGGTCTTCAAAGTTGGTGTGCTAAGTTGTGAGGTATATTGCATGGAGGCATATAGGCCACCTTCGATACTCATTAGGAGGCCGCCACATTACTTGGTATACCATATTCGTAAGCCCGTCCATTATTCTCTACATGTTTAGTTGAGCACGGACCATCTGTGATCGGTTTGTGGTACATGTACATATTTGGTCTTGCTTGCCTGGAGAGCATGATGCATTGGTAGTGGCTTTACACATCATTTTCTAAGTTTTTCAGTCACTTATTTGGAATTAGCTGAGAGGATAATTCCTAATTTTAATCCTTCCGGTCTCCTTTCTTAACAGAACATACCCAAGGAAGGAGCATTTATGCCTTGGTTGGATCCAACTTGTTTGGAAGTGTTGCCTGCACAGGCAAATAGGAGGGTCTAATGCGAATATTTCTCCGACCCCAAGAATAAATCATGCAACGCCTGGAACTGCTGCTGCCATGTTTATTCAGTCTGAGATTTTGGCAATACACAGATGGTGAATCTGATGGTTGTGCATCATTCAACATCCCCAAGTTGGGATTTGGGGACTACATTAAGGCACATGCTTTCTGTATTTCAGTCACTTGAAAATGCAAATGGATCTTTTCGTGATGTAAAAATCATGTCTATCGTAATGTGCAGCTCTCTGTGCTTGAATTCCAGACCAAATTTTGTTTTTCTACGAAGCACATTTTAACGCTTTTACCAAGAACTCTGACATTTCGCAAGACTAGCATGGGGCAAGCGATGAATGCGGCGAGTAAGGAAGAGGCGCAACTGACGCGAGTGAAAAGCTGTATTGGAAACTGAAAGCATGCCTCTTTCTGCTTCAATACGAGAAAGTGGGTTTGAGGCAACACCAGTATGTTTGGCTTTGGTTCCACAATCTCAAGGAACCACGGAAGTCAAAACACTTATAACTGAATTGTGAAGTACATGTTAAATTGAAGGACGTGCCATCAACAAGCTAGACATGACTAATTTCTCAAATCGCATGTTTCAGTTCGTTTTAATCATCGTATGGTCGTTTTGCAAGTTGGGTAATTGAAATCTTAGCTGTTAAGTCTTTTGCTTGTCCAAATATGTTGTCTCCTCGATTCGTGGTTTTAGCTCAGTCAGAGAAAGGGAGGATCGGTCATCATGCCATTCAGTTTGTGAAATATCATCCCATGCCCACACAAAGGCATGTTTCTATTTTGACTTACTCTCCCGCCATGACCGCATGATCGAATGAAAATGAATAAGAGACTCGTGGAATTGACGAGAGGAAATAGGGATGAGGTTCTTCTGATTTCGAAACAATTTTGTCTTCTCTACATAGACTTTTCTTTTCGTATCAGATCGTTTGATCATCTCGACTGTATTCTTAACCACATAATTGAATGTAATCCTATCATAGACAAAAATCAAAAGAATAATAGAAGGATCATGCTAATAGAAACCCACAAGGTAATTTTCCATGTTTATTAATCAAAATTCAACTCTTAAACTGTTAATCAAAATTCCACTTTTAAACTACTAGTCACAAAAATGACGAACACAATCACTGCATTGAGAACTGCACAGTTTCGTCCGTTTGATCACTTGAATGGCCCTAAGATACTCGTCAACAAAACCGCATAGGCTATAATAGCCAGATAAAGACGAGCAATGCGCTTTGTTAGAAACATGTAGATGTCAGTTTGATCCACAGGATATACGGAGTAGTAAATAGAGTGTACTCGTGGAACCAACTCATCTTATTGAACTAAAATGATAACTCTAACCAGTGGGAATTCGCATTGTTTTGCTACAAATAATTTAATCCCGCCCTGCTCCTGGAAAGCTAACTGGCTAAGCAGAATTCGATGTAATAGGGAAAACAAAATCATAAAAGTTCGAAGAGAAAAATGCAAAATTCTATATCACTGAGCACCAAAAATGGGCCACTTGCTATAACAATTTTATTGTTCTGTTGACGTAATATACACACACGTACACTACCATATAACCCCAGAAAGCAACCAGAAAATTAGAAGGGAAATGGGGCGAAAAGAAGAAGACAAAAGCGTCAAATCCTAGGGAAGGAGACAAGACAAGCTGAAGTCATCCTGTGCTTAATCATCAAATCTGTGCTCACTCAAAGATGAAATTCCCGGATCAGCATAGAAGTCTCGCCAAGAGCAAGAAATTGTCTTGAAAAAAAAAAAAATTTCTCGCCCCCTTGGATATTAGTCGAACTGGGAAGTTTGGAAGATGAGTAAACTTGCTCAAACACTTGATCCAAGGCCTAGGGGTAAGAGAGAGCCACCCAGTCTGGTGGGGATCACATTGCCGGCATCTTGTCCATGATGCGTATTGGCTTAATTTGCTCATCCAGATCATCCAGTCGTACATCCAAAGGATCAATTTCATCAAATATTACGGGGTCATCACTTTCTCTCAATTCACCATCACTAACATCAAGGCTGATATAATCAGAAAAGACAGAATTGTCATCAATATCTTCCACATGAACTGTTTCGGGAGCTGCTGTTCCTTGCTTAGACAATCTGATGGTCATGGACCCAAAGTAACGACCTAAACTGCTCTTTTCACCTGATCGTTTTCTTTTCTTTCCCTTACTACGGCCTTTCGGGTGGTGAAGCTTGCATTTGGATCCTTGCTGACATCTGCCAGTTGCTTCAAAAGTTGGGCATATGTAGCTGTGCTTCTTCCGACACTGGGAGAGTAGATGGATGCATTTCATTTTCTTCATGCTACCATTTTGAGAATTTATGTTTGGAGGAAGGGAAAAAACTTGTATTTTTTTCTCTCTGTCTAGGGGGGGAGGGAAGAAGATTTTGGCTTGTTTATAAAAGGTGGTGGTTCTTAAGATAAATGCAATACCATTATGCTGTTCATGAACTTCAAGAAGAAAGGGAAAGTAATCCCAAAAGACAAAGTCTAATAATTACTGAAGCAACCGACAAGAATCAGAAATCATGAACTGGCTCTAAAAGGCACGTAACTTTCAGGTTGGTTTGCAAAGCCCAATTTGTAAGTGAAATGAACTCATTAACTTTCGGCCACAAAATCTCATCACATATCCATTACACATGAAACAAATATTCAAGAATGGCATGCAGAAAGTGCTATTATCTCTACTAACTTTTGCAGACAGGCGAAAATTGGAAGAGAATTTGAATGTTTTTCTCTAGCACAAAGTAGCAAGTCAAACTATAGAGGGAAGAAAATTTTTTGCCTCAAGAGAAAAGTGTAATGAAAAGGGCAACGATGCATGTGTGGGCATATGGACAGAAAGGTGAATGCACATGGTGCGTGCTGGTGAAAATATGTGCATTTTTCAAAATCATAAGACTGAGGAATAGAAGCTTCCAGAAAGAAAAGAAGTACCTCATTCCCCTCAGGACAATAGCCCCTAAGAAATGCTTCGCATGTAGGGTAATTCTGATTGACATTCACATGCCTATAAGGACAATTTTCGTTTGTGCACAAACCTGCCAGTTGTCATAAAGTGTTTGTTTAATCCATAAGCAAGAATTACTCAACAAGCTAATTTTAAAAAATGAAGACCAATATCGAAGTACCTTGCAGAAAATAAGAACAATCTGGCATTCTTTCTGGAATGATCTGCATAAAAAAGGGAAAACCAGTGACAAATCAAGCATGGGACTCTTGATGTTGGACCACCAAAGTGAACAGGATAGTAGTAAACCTCATGAGTCAACTTGCAATCCTTATTTGAACATGACCCATTTATAAATTTTGTGCAAACTGCGATTTTGGAGGGATCATGAATAAAGGGACATTTTCCATCATCCTTGTTGCATTTTCCGAATCTGGTAAAAAACTGACAGTATTTCCTCTTTTTAGTCAACCGCAATCTAGCAGTATGCAAACTCCACCGCACTTTCTCACTTGCCAAAAGCCGAGTTCGTTTCTTTGGATCTCGAATAAGCTGGTTCCCATTTCCAATTCTTACATACCTGCCAACAATTATGAGCATCCACAAAAATAACTCGGGCACTACAGTGAAGTAAACCTACTGTAATAAAATTCTCCAACTAAAATCACCAACTTAGCAAATAGCAATTATGGCATTTGTGCAACCAAAAGAAGGGGTAACATACTCATTGTTGCCAATCACTAATCTCCGCGGAACATATGATTTCCTAGTATCATCTTTTGCTTGGGAAACAGATGAGTAAGCTGATTCATCATCTACAATAAAAAGAGAAATCGATGCATAAATAGATATCGAACTCCCCCTTTAAATATATTACTTCGCAGTAGACAGAATAAGGCCAATGGAAACAATATAAGCTCACCCCCAATGGGTCACTCAACTTGGTTACCCACCTTTGAACTCATGGAATAAACAATGAACTAAAAAGGCTTGAGATCTTCATCTCTGATGAATGCTCAAGCAAGGTTGCAAGCATAACATGTAAGGATACTAAAATAAACAGTTTCCACAAGAAAGAAATGAGAATTCTACACGTTCTGGATCAAGTAAAGATTCTGGGTTTCCAGCAAGCCACTGTTACATCCATTTCATTAGGAATTGATGATCTTTCAACGATAGCATGACAAAAGGGATCGATGGCATGGAGAAACTCACGTGATCGATACGCCACATTTGAAGTACCTTAATGTCTTGAATTCAGAGAGAGAAGTAAGATAGAAGATTTGCTGTCCAAAAGTAGATGAGGACACAAGAGATTCACGTTTTTTTGCATCTGTTCAAACATAAGCTCAAATTACCTTATACAGAGCACTGAAGCCTACTTAATGATGTGATGATCTGCTTTAAGAAAGTTTTTCCTCTCCTTCCTAGGATATGAATCCAAGAAAATCAGTCTGCTAGCTTCACTATATGATAATGGTTAAGTTATTCGATCATTTCCTGAAATCCAGATCTTGTGCTGGGTTTCTTTATCCTACATCACTGCTACAGCTTCTCAGACCCAACCCAAAATGACAATTTCATCAGAAAGGCAATTCATACACTGAACTGACAAATTCTAAGTTTATTTAAAATGGTTATTGCAGTTGCAAGTAATTGGTGAAGTCCTGATTTTTTTTTAGGGGGGCTTCCAATACAGACGATCCTACACTGTACTTCCGCTCTAATGAAGTTCATCCAGAAGAACTTGACATGGTTTTTCCTAGTACAAAAGCAAAACCCACTCGGACATTCAAAAATTAAGGATGCTCAGGTCTCTGACCATCCAAGCACTGCATCATGACCAACTTTGAGTATTGATATTATGGGGAGAAATCCATAATCTGCTAGCAGCAATTGTCTCCATCGAGAGGGATGCCATTACCATAGCAGTTCTAGATGCAAAAGGCAACAAATTGGGAATCTGGGGCACCCAAGTATCAACAGATCAATCTAAACCCAAAAAATCAACAGATTTGCTGTATGAGCCAGAGATGTCAAATTTCAAGACGCTTTCAGATGCAAAAGCATATTTTCCAGAATGGGAATAAAAATGGGTTTATTCTCTGTAAAAAGGACTCTGGCTCGGTTTCCCTACTGATGTCTATTGCATCAGATAATTTTCTCACTTAACTTACCCAAAAGAACAAGGAACTTATTTGTCACATTTCCAACTCATGAAATGAAAAATGTTCAACAGGTACCGAGAACAGATCATTATAGAAATAAAGTGAAAAATTGGGAACCTGAGATTCTCTGTAGCGTCCTCCTTGAAGCATCCATTTTGTATCGAACAGAACCAATCCGGAATACGCGCTCTCCTGCTCCTGCAATATCATCTGTTCTACATCAGAACAGAAATAAGGAATTTCGGCCAACTAAATCTATAATTGTATCTGGAACCAGGGAATCATCTTCCCAGTATAATTACAAATTGGGTTAATCAATTTCATCTTGTAATCTGACTTACGTGATGAACGAAATTTGCTTTTTGTTCTGGAGGACACTGGTAAACTGCCACTCTGTTCTTTTTTCTCTCTCTCAGCCGCAACAACAGCTCGTGTTGCATCCTGTGGTAAGAGACGACAGATTTTGTGTTATAACCTGACAATTCTAGAAGAAATTGACCAAACTGCAATATGGAAGGAACATAACTGACCTCATTAGCTTTTTTCGATTGCCTTTCAATGGACTTCGACCACTTTAAACTTGCCCCACCAACACTTAGCACCTTAGATTTTCTAAGTGACAAGCCATGAGCTGACCTAACATAGACAGTATCCCTCTTCCTTGACAGCATTAATCTTCTGCAGCAAAAACAATTAACTAACAAGTGCAATCGTAACTATGGTAAAGATTAAACTGGAGCTAAAGAGATATAGCAGAACATTGAATGCCAGTGAACCTGATAGCAGATGAAGATTTATGATCCAGACTGCAAGTTTTCTGCATATATCTACGCCAGTATGTCGCTCTTTTCCAAGGGAACAGCTGAGGAAGGACCTTTTGGTAACATTTTTTGATGATGCAATGGATCTCTGTAACTTTTCGACAGCTTTGAACCCCACAGAGTCCACACTAGAGAAAATTGTGAAGGTTCAAATGACTTAAATAAAACTGCAATTTATATTTACGTCCCCATATAAATGTATGTATGTGTGGATTTTAGCTTGAATAACACTACAACTCTGCAATAGTAGCTAAAACAGCTATGACCTTCTGTGGTAATTTTAATAGCTAAGGCCGAGTATTCCTGATAAATATTGGCCGAGTGAAAATAATAAAGAGATAAAAATATCTGACAATTATCCAAAATAATACAAGACAATTAAGTCAAGTTCAAGGAACTGCTCCATCAATTAAAATGAAAACAAAAAAATTAAGCAACGGGGTAAATGAAAGTAAGAGAAAGCTAGAAAAAAAAAAACAAGTGCTGAAGAAAAGAAAAATGCAACAAAAGCATGCATCCATGGGGAAACAACTGCATCTAAATGCCATTTTAGATGATCGACATGAATGATAGCCAGAAGACACGTAATGAGTGAAAATGTGGCAATGACTGTGACAGAACATCATCCAGCAATTCCTTCAAATGATAAGAAATTTCACAACCATAATGCACAATTAAAACAGTAAAACTGTAGCTACAGTAATATTATGATAGTGAGCCCTCATAGCCAACTCCATTAAGAACAAAGGAGTTCATCTATGAATGCTCCAATCTTTCAGCCAATGCATCATTTCAGATAGGTAAACCGAATGCTCTCAAGAGCTTGTCAATAGGATATAGTAGTACCCGTGCCTAAATGCCTTAATCAAAGAATAAGATTTGCTGAATATCTCAACATTTCCAAACGAGAATAAGCCCCATCTACTGAAATGAATCAAGGCCCTGAAATGCCAGCACTTTACCATAGGCATCCCTTTGAAGGGGGAAAAATGAGGGTCTAAAGCAGATCAAAAGTGGCACATTTGGGGAAGCATCAATACTACGAACCAGGCACACTGAGATAAGAACATGCTGAATGTACCTTTAGAAGATAGTCCCCTGTTAAGGATTCCTCCACATGAAACTGCCGAAGCCCCCTGATCCTCTGAATTTCGACTGTGCTCAGGCAGGGCAGACATCTGCTTCATCATAGTGCCGATTGAAGTCCTTATAAGCTGATTTTTATTCCGTTTGAAGTAGCCATCAGAGGATAAAACTTGGTTCTTATAAACAATCTGGGTGGGCAGATCACATGATTTTGTTGTTGCAACCAACTGATTTGAATTGCGCTTCACATATGCTATCCTCTGCAAGCCAGATGTTGTCAAACTTTCATTGGGCAGTTCTTTCGTAAGTTCCAACTTATTTGCCAAGCAAGGTTGACCTTCATGAGTTTCGGAAATCTTCAATGCATCCTCGCTGTTGTTTAGCTGATCACTGCTTGATGTACAATCCACAGAATCTAATCTAAGACCAAAGCAACCATTATGTGAAGGTCCAACTGAGTTGAAAAATGTGCAGTCCTCAGCAGACATGGCAGTGTGATTGGGCAGATTATGACCACCCGGTAATAGGGATGTCTTTGGCTTCTCAAGAGGAGCACTCATTCCTCCCATTCCTAACAGATCTACATTGTGATTAAGATTATTGATTTTTCCGGTTCCTATGCTCCTCTTCGAGTCATCTTCACCTGATGAATTTATTCTGTGTGCAGCTGAGCTTGTAACATGACGGATCTGGGATTGGCAAGTATCTACACCTGGTTTTCTGACCAGACTGTTACCTTTTCGGACATAAAGTTCCCCAGTATCTACCGTAAACTGCCTTTTGACAGCTAGAATGCCAGAAACCGGCTTCTTTCCTGAGACATAAACTGCTGAATTGCTAGGTCGATGCCATGTATTTGATTTTGTGGTACCAGTAGCAGAAGAGATTGTCCTCGAATTCTTGGAAGTAAAAGACGAACGACCTGGGAATGATCTCTGCATAACACGATTTGGTTGATTCCACATACCATATGGTTCTGCATTCTTCAGACCGTATTCAGTGTTTTTCAATCCTTCTGATGACAAAATTACATCCTTCTCAGGGCTAATGCAATCCGTTTCCATTCCATGATCTGACATCTGATCAACTTTGGTACTACGCGAAGACAAAGTAAGGACAGATATCTCTGAACCTCCACCAAACATGAGGTTCTCTTTTTCTTGAGCATCTTTACCATCTAGCCTCCCAGAAGGAATTTCGTCTAGAGATGATTTCCACCTGGGAATCTGCATTGCTAAGTAATTAGAGATATTCTCTGGAGAACTGGCATTAGATACTGGATGAAGCACAGAATCTACCCCTTCATCATTGGAGTTAGAATTGTAGATTCCATCACCATCAGCAGATGATGGCACATACATTGACACAGAGGGTGATTCTTCCACTTCACGAATGTCACTATCAATTTTCCTGACTACAGGTGATCCTGATTCCCACGTCAAAAGACGGGCTCCTGAAGATTTGCAGTCAGCCATCTCACCAACAGCCATCACTTGTGCTTCTACAGAATGTAAATCCACTTTCTTTGCCCTATTCTTTTCTATATCAAGAACCCCATCAGGATGATCACTTGTGGTTTTAACTGGAAAGTTATCTTTCTGGTTTTCCTCCATTATCGATTGACTGAGTGAAAGTTCATCTGGGATGCTTGATGCCCCAACACCAAGTAATCCAGAATCAAAAACTGATCGCTGAAGTTGGAGTGTGACATCAATGGACCTATTTGCAGCAGAACTGACATCGTCCACAGATTTCATCACAGAAACATCATTAGCTTTCAGCTCGGTGATGAATTAGAATCATGCAGAGTATTCATAGGAGGTGTTGAAACCCCTACGTCAGGTTGTTTAAAACTGTCGCAAGCACTTAATTGCACCTCTGAGCAAGATGCATGGCTATCAGCCAGCAGGAAGCACCCCGCATCATTGCTCTGGCGTGTCTCGCCAAATCAAATAAGCATCCCAAAGGATGCGAAGAGTACTCCCTCTCCTTTTATAAGTAGATCAGATTTCCATATTCATCAGCATCATCCCCTTATTATAATCCTTTGGCATTTCAGAAAGTGCTCTCTCGATTCATTTCATGTGAAACATCATCCTCGGTGAACCAGGGGTAAGCCAGGTCCTGGACATCAACAAGGGGCTTGTAGCTATTTGGGGTCGCAAATCCTTGTGTGACAGTCATTATTGCAAGTGTCTAAAGCATCTGAAGGTCTGCAGCATGATATATTTACAGTCTCCCTGTAGGTTTCATGCTGGTTTTTACTCAGCGAATCTAGTTGAGAAACCCCTCTTTCTAATGTCTATTACCGTAGTGTTACGATTCTTTTAAAACTTCACGGATATGCAGCTATTGATAAACTCCCTTCACTGTAATGAATCTCATGGTGATGCAGGGAGATCCACCGAAGATGATTGCCTCAAATCATGAAAATGGGGCTATCTTTGAAGGTAATGTTTTTATCTAAATTAGGCAGAGTGTCAGGATCGCAGGCCGTACTGCTTCCTGTAAATTTTGACATTCCCCTCCAGCTACCTGTTTATATAAGGAGTTACCGTCGCAAGCCTCAAGAACTCTCAGAACTGACCAGCACTTGGATCTTGAGATCTAACTGAAATTTATCATGAACAGAGCAAGTAATTTCTTCTAAGAGGGACAGCATCTCCTGTAGAAACCCATGCATGTATCATGTCCTCTAAGTTGACAAACTCGGAAGTGTCATTGCCCAGCATAATAAGATAGTCGGGCTGCATCATTCTCTTGCATCGGACTGAACTTCCTCTATACCAGTCTCAAAAGTATTGGTACAAGGCAGTGTGCAGGAAGATTTCCTCAAAGGAACTAGATTGGTATGGCAGGCCCCCATAGAACCGTCAGCATGGTATGAGAACTGTCTTTATTTCTTCAAGCACAGCGAAATGGATAGTCAATATGTGGCCACAATTCCTCTCCAATATCTTGTGGGTACAGATGTTTTCCAAAATATCGTGTCACTGCCACATTCTGCATGGAACACCTGCAATGTTTCCTTTCACATCATTTGTCTGGAGCAGATCAACATTCTTGGAAACGTCTTTCGCGTCACATCATGAAACATTTGCCATTGCGTACAATCTTTGGATGTCGAAGGATTCGCACCTCCTCAAACCCTGTCACACCAGAACTATCTGCAATTATATGATCATCACTTCCATGCAGATGCCTCGAAGTCATCATCTCTGAATGAGGTTTAATTTTTTTCACTACTCTGACTCTCTTAACTGCTTTCTTCGTGACTTTTTTCTTCTTTTCAGTCTTTGCGGAGGTGACTTATTGGCAAGAGTGTTATTGCTTTCCATGCCTCGAATGTTACCACTATCAGATCCAGAAGGTATACCAGGCTTGAAAAAAATTCCCTTGCCATTTCTCATACTTGTACCAACTTTATCAGAATCCACATCCATCTCAGAATGTGTTTTATTAACTTTTCTATCAGAAACTGCCCTAATTCGAGATTGAAGGGCAAGACCATTTTGATCTAGAACTGGAGTGCAGTAAGACTTATATGCTTCCCCTTACCAACTGAGCTAGAGGTTCCCTTGGGAAAGGGTTGATTGTTATCTTGCTCACTGTATCAGATGCTGCAACAACTCTCTCTTCTGACGGTTTTGAAACCTTCAAAGTACAATTGGCGATCTCGAGCGGTCTGATCGGATTT
Organism: Psidium friedrichsthalianum; assembly: GCA_019149425.1. Classification (NCBI taxonomy): domain Eukaryota; kingdom Viridiplantae; phylum Streptophyta; class Magnoliopsida; order Myrtales; family Myrtaceae; genus Psidium; species Psidium friedrichsthalianum. The sequence goes on from JAGVVM010002446.1 coordinate 20,716, forward strand.
ACTATGCTCTTTTCCGGTTTGTCAACGAGTGAACTGGTAAAACTCCCATTAGAGGGATCGATACTCTTCAATCTCTTATTCCTTGGAGTCAAATCTTTATCAGGAACGGTCAATGAACTTGTAGGCGCAACAACTGCTTTGGCTACCAAGGAATTGGATTGAAAGAAACATCAAGCTCCACTGATCTTCCTTCTCTCTTTTCTTTCATGCCATGATCAGGAACACAAGTGGCCCTTTACCTCTAAATGAACCAGAACCATTCTCATCGCGATGATTAAAACTCTGCAACCTCTCGTCCTCCCCATTCCTTCGATCGGCTCTTGGCCTTTGAAGCCTCAGAAAAGCACTCTTTTTCTGCAGCTGTTTCTTTGGCGTGACATTATAGTCATGAAAATCTACCCTGCTTCTTCTAGTACTACTGTTATATCTTCCCCAATCAGACTCACGAACCTGTGATTCTCCAGAAACAAATGGCGTGCTATTGACATCATTAATCTCATGATGCCTAGTCTCAAAAACTAAGTCATGCAAACCTACAGATTGAACCAGCCTATGACTAGACCTCCTGTGTTTTTCACTCAATAGATCCGCCCTTTCATTACTAAACAGTTCACCATCCTCAATCAGTCCGGGAATGTTAGAAGAACTTGATACACTGCTCCTGAAGAGCCATCATGAATGACAGACCGCATCCGCGAGAAATCATCTTGCCGACGGGATTCAAACCCATCCGCGCCGTCGTCCCTGAATCCAGAAATCGCATCCGCATCGCGCTTAACGCGGTAAAGAGAGTCCCGATCCAAATCAACTGGCACGTACGGACTCGAAACGTGATTATCAGCCACAAGTGCCATCTGGGGGGGCGGACATCGCTGAGGCGATTGTTGTTGTGGTGACAAACCGATCGGGGATGGCGATCGTCGTCGATGGGATTGAAGCTCCGAAAGGTCAACGGCGATTGCAGCGGAGGGGGAGGTAGGGTGCGGGAGGAGCGGGAAGAGGGTGATAGGACTGCGACGGCAGATGCGGCTGCAGCGGCGGTGGCGGTTGTGGGGGGAGCAGCAGCTGGTGGCTCTTGTGGTGATCGTGGCGGTGGTGGTGGTGATGGTGACGGTGGTGGGCGATGTAAACGTTGGGGTCTTCGTGGAAGTGAGGACGGAGAGGAGGAGGCGGAGGAGGCAGAGGAGCGTACCTCGGTGGTTCGCGGCGGCGGTGGTGGCGGTGGTGGTCGGCGTAGGGAGGAGCCTCCATGAGTGGACGAGAATTCATCGATCCTCCGTGAATTTTTTGTGGACGATGATGTTTTAGGTTGCAGGTTGAGAGCCAGTCAACATTACTTGTCTAACCAGAAAAGTCCAATCATCTTATTATTATATAAATAAAATCATCTTTCCCAAAGAAAAGAATAGCGATCGATCTACTATGTTTTTCATTTATTTGATGAAAAGCAGAGTGTCCATAGGTCAATCAGACAAATATATATCTACTTGTAATTATTCTTGTATTAACTCATGACGCTTTTCTCAACGTAATGGCAAGATTTGCTTTGAAACTCCACAATTCTAAGCATGCTAAGGTTGTAGCACCCTCAAAATGAGTGACCTCTTGAAAGGTGTCCACGTGAGTTATCACATCTAAAATATAAAAATTATCCAATAATTAATCACATTATTACATTGTATTCGGTAATATACCAAAGGGAATAAATCTTTCGTAAAATTCACGATGAAAAAGAATTTCGCCGATTACCATTACATCCATCTCTGGGGTTCTTCGAGACTCTGAAGGAACCCTGCTCGACGGATTTGCGAAAAAGATTCGATCTTGGTCGCCGATTGAAGCCGACGCCAGGGCTTTGATAGCCGGTTTGAAGTTAGAGTCGAAGAAAGAGAACGAAGTGAACATACTTGTGGAGTCTGACCGTTGTACTTTGGTGAAGGCGGTCAACGCCGAAGGGGAGTCTTGCCGGGAAGCCGAAGCTCTAATTTTTGAAGCCCAAAATCGCTTGGCTCATATGAGCAACGTATCTATGGCCCGTCGTGATAGAAGAGCAAACCAAGTAGCCGACTGGTTAGCCAAGAATATCCACTCCAACGACATTCCCCCATCTTGGGTCTCTAGACCTACTTTTATCCTTATGGAATCTTCTTTGCTTTGATACCCCATCGTCGGCCTTTTATTGTACGAACTCTTAAAGTCTTTATCAATGCAATTTCTTTTCCGACCAAAAAAAAAAAATCATTTTTACTTCGTCAGGCATTCATGCTTTCTCGTTTGACTCGAAAATGACCATGACAGAAAAGAGGATCACCGACCGTACGCTTCCCACTGTGAAATGAAGATAAAGAGAAAAAAAAAAAAGTTCAAACCATATGCTATTCTGATTTTTTCTTGAATAAAATGACATTATACTTCCTCAATTGAAAAGGAAAAATCCACTTATGGTTCTAAAACGGCCATTTCAACAAATGCAATTCACTGCTCGTTCCATCTTAATCATGATGTAAGTTCATTCTCTAAATAAAAAGAAATACGAGACACGAATTTGTAATATTGCTTGAACACGAACTAATGTGCCGAGTACTGATTTTGATAATGGGATAGATGTGCCTTATTGTAACTCATTTAAATTTACTATGTAATATCGAGCAGGCGTTACAAAATCAACATAAAAAGAAAATTCGAAAAGCTGGAGAGAGCCGTGGCGCCACCGCTTGTCACCACCTCACATGGAAGCCGCTTTGCAAAAGGCGCATAATCAACTTACGATGATCGCTCAGTGGTGATCGGTGAGTGATATGAGTCACTTCCGAATTTAAGTTATAGATCTAAATGAGAGGAAAGAGGAGACTCTCAAGTCAACAACGACAACTTGTCACGCGTCGATCGGGCCGATCGGGCTCATGAGGCAACGATGACGATGCTCGAGGCAAGTCCTTGTCTCAAGTGAGATCGATTTCTGTTTTGAGCGTTTCTCTCCGAGTTTATCTGCGTCAAACTATTTAGCGTTCATTCATGTATATAAAAGCCACCATGATTGACCAATACCCCACTTTGAGTCCACCAAGGCACCATGTCCTGCGCTGACATTGGCAGGCACATCATCATACATGGGACTTAAATATGAGCCTAACCTCCCTTTTGATTACTCTAGATCTCCCCCAGGCCCAAACAAATTGACCCATTTCCTGTGATTTTGTGATCCGGCAGAAAATGGACCGTCATATGCCAAAAAAAAAAAGTTTAATATCTCAAAAAAAAAACTTCAAACCGATACATACATGAGAAATTTACCTAAAATTATTTTTTTAATAACCAAAAACCCTAAATCGATGTACCTTTGATAATTTATCCCAAACTAGTACATTTGTGTAAATTTACTATCCGTTAATTTTCGTTAAATTTTTATCATCAAATTAATGATTTGGATGACGCGTGGCAATTGTCTTTGGGGTTTTTATTCTTTATTTATCACATATGTATCAATTTAAAATTTTCATGGTATTAATCTAATTGATAAAAATTAAAGGAAAGTAAATTTGTCACATGTCTACTAACTTGAGATTTTTTGTAGTCAAAAGAATTAGTTTAGGTAAATTTATTACAGATGTATCAGTTTGAAATTTTTTGTGATAAAAAAATAATTTATGGTAAATTCATCATAAAATATCAGTTTAAAATTTTATGTGGCTAAAAAAATTATTTTAAATAAATTTATTATGATATATTAATTTAGAATTTTTCGTGATATTAACTAAAAAAAAATTAGGAAAGTGTGTAACCACAGTTGCGAGCCAGATTCGCGGCATACCCTAAAAGAAGAAGAGAAGAAAATCCTCCCAAGTGTCGGTGGGCAGTGGAGTTGCTGAATCCGTCACGACAAGGACTCTTTACCAAGCAAAAGACAAGAGGAAGTGGCTCTACTGTACTAGTCTTTTCTTGTTCAAAAGTGGGCACTCGAGGACTTTTGAAAACGACAGGATCTGCACAAAACGGTAGGACCCACCGAGGGATGTTGACCAGGAGCTTCAAAAGTTAGGCCAGCAGTCAATTCCCGGCTCTGAATGACAAAAATCACACGGAAGTAAAAAGAGCTCATCGCTAGTTCCACGCTGCCGCGAAACTTGACCATTGGCAGTTCATCATTTCAACAGGACCAAGCATTCTGAATCCAGGTAGCAAACAGGTTGTAATAGCACCAGGTATTCGAAACGTTATGGGATGCAACGGGTCAAAAAACTGATTTTATTGGCCTTTGTTCAGCAGATACAGATGGATGTATAGTGAACTGATGTCACTTCCCACACAGCCACATACAAAACAAGATGGCAAAGACATGGCGGTTTTCGCCAACAGACCGAGGAGCATTTCGTTTCCTCAATTGAGAATCATCTTCCCCAGCTTGATCGAGGGGAAATGTGTTATGACTAATGCCTAATGTAAAGGGGAGGGAGGAGGCTAACCCACAAACTACCTCTCATCCAGCACCACCTAATGAGTGAAAAAAAAAAAAAAAACAGAGAAAGACAAATGAAAACCAATGGGGATAGGCTAATGGGTCCAGAAGCATATACAGAGAGAGAAGGAAGAACCACAGAGTGCTGGCTCGCGTTCTGTGTGAAATAGTCGATTAGTCGAAGCTCGATGAGCGACTCCATCGGCCTTTCAAGTAGTCCTCCAAGCAGACGTCAGAATCAATGATGTCATGGACGACAACTCGTCCTCCATGTCGTGCAGCGCAAGGTTCAGGTGGGACTGGATGTTAGGGTGAGCACAAGCTTCATCGTCCACCACATCAGATTGTCACAAGAGACTTGTAGCCGTGCACTTCACCATATCAACGTCACCATGGAGGAGCTTTACCACCTGTACGTCCCCAAAATGAAACCGAAAAACTAGGATCCATTAGAAGGAGAAGCTATAACAAGTAGCAAAACATGCACAATCGCTCCCATAGCTTTGACACATGGTATGGTATGCTGTTCCAATAGTGACGTAATAGAATCAACTCACATGGCTCATTGGGGCCTAGCTCGAGGTGCACGTCGACACAAAGTGTGGCAGCTAAAACCATTCGCTCCAACTGGTGATGATCACAGTTTTCACCCAAGCTCGGGTCTAGTAGTTCGGATATTTTCCCACCATGAAGAATAGGTCTTGCCTGGAGAAACACATCTCTTCATTTAGTGTCTACCAGTAAAAATATAACAGTCAGAGTTGACATTGCATAACCAAATGACAGAAGACATACCCACATAACTAGGCTCTCTTGCCTTTCGGAAAGTCATTGCGTATGGGCTTTCTACCAGAAAGAAGCTCGAGCAGCACCACACCGAATGCATAGACATCAACTTGTCATTGACTTTGCCATACATGAAATATTCAGGAGCCAGATAACTGCAGTAGCTCAAAAATCATGGCAAATGTGAGTTCCTGAGTTGAATAAATAATTATTGCTGGGACAACGATAGCTACAACGCTGAGATTACCGACCCAAGGTCCCTGCAACATCTGTGCATGTTGTATACATAGAGGAGGTGATGCCCATTTAGCAAGCCCAAAATCACATAACTGAGAAAACAAGGTCGAACAATTTGTCAACATACCATCCAAAACAGATTTTTTTTTTTTAAAAAAAAACGAACAGGGTGACGGTTCCATGATACATCACCTGTGGTTCAAAATCTTCTGACAATAGTATATTTGACGATTTTGACATCCCTATGGATTACTGGCTGAGCACTTCTTTCATGGAGGTACTCCAAGCCTCAGCTACTCCAAGAGCCACCCTGTATCTTTCTCTCCACCAAATGCAGTTGGATTTTTTCTTGATTCCTGCCATATATGAACAAATGGATCGAATAATAATCTAAACCTGATGAATAACCGTAAAATCATCTTCAACTTCCAGTGAAATTTTGTGTAACAGAAGATTGTAGAAGTCATGCACCATAAAGGTTTGTCTTCGAGACTTCCTCTTGATAGGAAATCGTAAACCAACAGGAAGATGGTTGTCTTCAAGCAGAAACCAATAGAGAAACAATGTTCTTTTGTGCAATGTCTAATGATCTCTATTTCCAGGAATAAATTCTTGAGTGCATCTCCAGATGGCTTTAGAATCTTCACGGCAAGCTCCTTCATCAGGAAGGCAACCCTTGTAAACTTGACTACTGCCTCCTTTCCTATCAGATTCTCTGAAACATAACGAACAGACATGCAACCCCTTACTAAGAGCTTCCCAGCTAAAAAGGACAGATTGTAAATCTATGCTTCTCCAGAATGAGGTTAAGTCGCAGAACACACCTGCAAGAAAAAGGGGGTGCTGCCAGTAGTTCATCGTAGGTAAACAATCGGCATGTCGATGAGTATTTTTCATGAAGACCTTCCAACTCTTTTGGCAAACTTCCGGGGACTCTCGTCGGGAGATGGTTTCTCTGAGCTCATCACCTACGAGAACAAGTGCTCACTTTCTCCATCAAACTCGAGGCTTTCTTGATCACCCTGGTTGAATCTCCTTGTTTCCGCTCTGAAGTAATGGGACGAAAATAGAGAATGCCTGCTAGGTAATCGCATTACCCACTGAACCACGAGATTTCCCTTCCTGAAGAATGGCCATGAGTCTGCCTGTCCTCTACAATTGACGACGAAGCAGTGCCACCAGGCTGCTGTGCAGGCATTCTCTACGCTGCGGAGAAACCGACCCTGATGTTGCTTCATCTGCCTGCAATGGTACGTCGCCCAAAGGAATTTCTTCATCATGGTTACTGGAAGTTTCCTCGGACATTGTCGCCAGAAGATTATCAGCCTGTCGTGTGGTGGAAGCACAAACAGAGCAGTTGCGCTTCACAATAGTCTCTTTACCATCAGCAGAGGCTTTCAGCAATGCCTGCTCGAGGTTTTTCTGCCCCACCCGCTTGCTGCGTGGACTTTGGAGACTTGGAGACGCCTAAGG
>JAGVVM010002447.1:0-39150 GCA_019149425.1 Psidium friedrichsthalianum
TCTTGTTTTCTCTTCAGCAAGTATCCCTTACCCTTAAAGACTTCCGTCGATGAGAGAGAGAGAAAGAGAGAGAGAAGAGGAGAGAGAGAGAGAGAAGAGAGATAGAGAGAGAGAGAGAGGAGAGAGAGAGAGAGGAATTATGAACATACAAAGGGGAGAGGAAATGAAATGGTTATATGCAATGGTTAGAGATAAGTTCGAAGGTTATGTTTCTTAATCAAATGTCTTTTTTCACTTCATGTTCTTTTCCATCGAGTCAGTTACTAAATCAATTATCATTTATCCTTCAGAGGAACCTCTCCGAAGTTAACTCTAAAAAATGGGTAGATATTGACACTTTATTTTTCGCCGCTGCAAGTGTAACGTCCCAAGGCATCATTTGACCTAGCAAGCTCTGTTTTAATATGTAGTAGATAGATATGGAGGGTGCATGCCAAAAGTTAGTCAAACTAAAAACCAGTAGTGGCCACCCACAAGGACAAGTCATGCAAAAAAAGAAAAGCAAGCTGATGCCCAAACGTACGACCTTATTAAGGTTCGATGACCTATAATCATGCGAGAAGTACACACAAAGGCCCATAGGGTCCAAAAACAATCTGATTAGATAGATATATAATGGCCTGTTTAATTACAACCTTTTTGTGGTTCAGTCAAATAAACACAGATATGCTGGGAGGAATACAAAGTAATCTACTTCGAGTACCATGGTAGCTTTCATCTAGTTATCCAAAACCATCACCATTGGCCATATTCCCAAAAACCTGGATATCTAAAAAGGGGTTTATACAACAAGGGTGGGCCAAAGCTCAGCGGTACACAGCTAATCAAAAGACTAAATTGTAATTGCCATTGAATTAAGTAAGACCAACAAATGCAACAAGCCATAACTCATGCTCCTTCAATAGCTCAATTACAATACCAACAAATGCAACAAGCCCATAACTCATGTTCGTGTCTTTCACCACCAATGAATCAAACTTGCGGAATCCTCACTAGACATTGTACCCTCCTTGTACTCTTGGTCAAACCTCAATCATGGGTTCCTTCGACAATTCCCTATCGGATAACAAGTACAAGGTGAACCAATCATCAATTCGGTCTAACCTCGGCTACACTTCAACTTACATCACCGAGATCAATAACAAGCCACTAGCACTCAGCATCCCTGCCTACACATCCATGCCGAGACAACCTACATGAGGTAAGCAAATCACACACCAATGAGATTAAATTCTGGCAAGCCAACCGTAGATCATAGTTTACCCATACCTAAGGTACTTAACGAGCAACGGATTGTTTGTGTGCAGCATTTTCCCTTCTATGCCAGCTGAAAACTCTATCGACATACCCATTTTCCAAACTCAACCATACAATTGCTCATTAAACAAGATTGACAATCTAGTATGAAGTTTCGATATTCCTTGCCTTACGATGCTTAGAAGATATGAAGCCTGAATCACGCCAGAAACGCTCCGTGGTTCTCCTCCTTCAGTAAGCTTCAGTCCATCTCAAACTCATGAATTTCATATCAACTTCTTAGACAATCAGCCCCTAGATTTGTGTTTCTCTTGATCTTACAGTTGCGTTAGGAAAAATAGAGTCTCAATTTACTCTCCGAAACGAGCTCAAAACTGATGATTTCTTTTTGGCATGCACCCAATCTGAGAGAGGAGAGCTCTCATTGTTGGGGGGGGGGTTTGAGCGGAGGAAACACGGGGAAGGGGCTGTCCTGAATGAAGGGAAGGAGAAATGGGGAGAAAGAAAAAAGGGTGCCCTTAAATAGGGATAGGCAATGGGGTGTTTGGTCGAAGGGCTTCGTAGTTAAATGTGCGAACTAATTTCGTTCCAAACAGTTCTAACCAAAACTATTAACCAAACGCCAACGATCCATCTCACCTTGTCGTATTCGATTACTTCATTGTTTCAAATAATCCACCACACCACAATTTAAAACTCCAATTCATTGTACCACTAATCCATGTCACCCCCGACTCTACGGGCTCGCGACATCCCGCGTCATAATCCCATCAGCACGCGCCTGGCCTACGATCTACGCGACCCAGGATTCATCCGTGGCTAGATACGCACTAGCGCTAAGACAAACTGCGGAAGCGATACTCCAACCCAGATAAGCATCAAGAGATGGGGTAGCAGACAGAAGATACACAGTCACACAACTACCATTAGTACATAACATATAATCATAAGCATTGGGATATAGGCCAATCAAAATGAAATACAACACTCGCTACAGTCCCACGCTCCACTAGTGACACCTCAATTAAAGGCTACTCCTGGTCGGTGTCGCTCCAGTCCAATTGCCAAGGCAAGCTCTTTCGGGGTCCCCTCGAACTCAGGAGATGAAGGCTCGGTATCTATGGGGTCACCCCTCATTGTGGCCGTCGATCTCCATCTGCCCCCTCTGATGGCAGACTGCTCACTGGGTCAGGGTCGACGATCTCTCCGCCAAACGTCGCAAGACATTGAAGAAAGGTATATCTCATCTCCCCCCCCCCCTCGATCGGGATGTCCAAAGGCTCTCATGGTCCCCTAACTCCTGACCTCTCCTAACCATCTAAGCCTCATATCTATGTGTACCAAAAACGAAACCTCCAGGGTCTACCCAACGGTGGTAAGGGACTAGCCCAAACTATACCATTAGCCTCAGCAAAATGTCTCACATCAGTCTCCACCTCCATGGAAAGTCCAAAAAAAATTAGTGGGTGCTCATCACTACGGTCGAGGGTCTGAAATGTTGGCAAACAACGCCAGTGAGTCAAAGACTCAATAAGCTCTCCACTGAGCCTCGCGTAGGATATAACCCGCTCATTCGGTTCGGCCCTAACATGTAGTTCTAGGGCAAGTCGTACCCTTCATTAACCTCCTCGATAGTGGCATAGGTAGAGCATTATACATACGACCCATCGGTTTGGTAAACATGCATATTCAGAAAACGAACTCACATGATAAAATCAATGAACAAAACATGCCATGCTTCAGGCTCAGTGCTCAATGCTTGATGCTCATGTTTGGTATAAGAATACCCTTGACTTCGCGTCATATAGGCGCATCAAGTCCGTGCCTCAACCCATGTCATATAGGCACCTCAGGTTGGCACCTTATCATCCAGTTACCCGTGCCCCGACCCGTGTCATATAGGCAACCTCAGCCGGCACGCTTATCCCTTCAATTTCCCGCGTAAACACGCCTCAGGGACGTCTTCACCTTTATCTCACCGCGCATGATGCATGCCATGCTCTCCATTAATCATTCCACATCATTTATGCTACATGCCCCATTTTGTCCATATCCACGGGCAACTCATCGCAGGCATTGGATTGTAAATTATCAGGCGGACCACCGTCGCAACACGCATAACATGGCATGTCATGAGTTGTTTATAAAACGTGTTTCCTCGAAGCATATGCTTAATGAATCTCAAACAAGCATCGATCATGACATAATAATTTGCATTATTTCGAGCACAAATTTTTCCAAGCCCACTTTATGCCATTATCTCATCCACTGCCCACGGGCTAACTTGGACTCACTAATCCATTCAATCACCCCTTGGACAGCCCTCTAAGCCCCTAAATCAAGACCAACTCATCTCACGCGAAACCGTACGCTAAATCCATCGAACTAAACTAGCCCATTTCAGCCCAAACTAGCCATTTCACGTGCAATCCAACCTTACTACCCACTCCCATACCAATTTATCACCACCACAAGCCCATAACATCCTCCTCGCACCATGAATTAAGTCCTCAACCCACAAATCAGCCCCTAGTTCGTATGGTCTAACCGATCTAAAACTATCTACTCATTTTCTAACTTTTCCTCATCAACCAAGCATCCTATAATTCCAAACCAAGTCACATGCCATATTCCTAGGCTAGGGTTAGGGATTTGCTTACCAGAATGAGGCTTGAACGACGAAGACGATAACGAGAACCCGAGTTGGCCGAATGGAGACTCATGCTGGGGAGGAGCACAGCGGCAAGGGGCTGATCCGGCGTCCCTTTGTGGTTGTTCCCGAGCCTAAAGACGATGGGTTAGAGGGTTAGAGGAGTCTAGGAACCAAGTAAAATAAGTCCACGAAGCGGGGCCTTCACCGGAGCAAGAACGACGAACGGAGGAGACGGCGAAATCCAGGGCTGATCGGGGTCCATGGGAGGGTTAAAGGCAAGGAAATAGAAGCACAAGAGTCAAGGAGACTTACCAAGAGGTGACAATCCAGTGGATGGGCGTGGACCGGCGGCATGGGCGGCGGATGGCTGCGTTTTGGGCGGTGGCCGGCCGAGAAACCAAGAGAGGAAAGGGAGAGAGCCTTCGGGTGAGAGGAGAGGAAGAGAGGAGGAAGAGAGGAGAGGTGCTGAAAATGAGGAAGAATGAGAGAGAAAAGTGTTCTTAGATTATAATGAGGTGGGACAAAAATTCAAAAAAGGATGAGTGGGGTAGGTAGGGTTGGTAATGGGTTTTCAAGATTGATTTAGACTTGATGGATGGAGTGATGTGATCTTGAAATGAGTGATTTCACTTGATTTGATTGACAAGACATGAAGGGACTTTGACGAGACACATTCTCGTGATTCGTGCTAAATGCACTGATCGGCACCCAAGCGCGAATGAACTCAGACTAAAATCTCACTACACTGACGTGCCTCATTCTACTATAATTATAATCATTCTCGATCTAGGGACTGAGCCAGACCAGGGGCAAATTGGTAAAATTCCAACTTATGTCTTGCCTCGCGACGTTCTCCAGCTGTCTGGCCAACTGGCGATCTAACTCCAACGAATCCATCCTCCATTGTAACTTTCATGAAAACTCGATTGTCCAAGATCGGAATTCATTTCGTGGTCAAATCCATTAAATAACGATTCTGTCAAATTCTTGACCAACGGGCGGCTGTTTAGGAAAATTACGCGTATCAACTGATCAGGTCCATGTACTTTAGTATCCTAGGTAGTCCATTCCCCTTTGGTTAGTCATCTCAGAGTAGCTAATTTGAGTGAGAATCGATTAGAGCGCATTAATGAAATACATCCATTCTTTATTGAAATCCTAATAATGGGTCAAATTTCCAGACTGTCACAATCCAAGTCTGATAAATACTAATCCGCTTATGAAATTCCGACCTTCACCATAGGTCAAATAATGAAAATTTGACATTTAGATTTCTAATTGTGCCAGAGTCTATTTTTCAACCAAAAATAGTCATTTAGCATTATCCTTACATTTGCAAGCCCATTTGCACTTTCGTTTTGAAAAGTCGAAAATTTGAATTTAGAGTTGACCTTTTTGGTCAAACTTTGACAAAAAACTCAACCCTTGGTCAATATCTGACTTTTCGAACAAAACCTGGCAAATGATGTTAATTTCATTACTGCACTTTAAATTTTCAAGAAAATTAAAGTTTGACCCATTAATTGACATTCTGACAAAAGTTAAACTATTGGTCAACCCTTATTTAAAAAAAAATCACAAAAATCCAATATCTCAAAATCAACTCATTTGCACTTCGATTTGACTTTGGCATTGAAAATTTTGCAAAAATCAATAGGAATTGACTTTCCCTAATTCTGAAATATTTATTCCTAATTGGCCAAATTCCAAATTGGTTCATTTCTAGTCATTGCTTGGAATAGTTGTCTCCACGACATTTGATCTAGAGATCATGGTACATCCAATTGTTGAACTAATTTTAAAATTCAGTGGTAAATTCAAAAAGCCCCACTTTTGATTCTCAATTAGACTTCTGATCAAGTCTTCATGATCGATGCACAATGACCTTGATTCAATGCAATCATTTGAATAGAACGTGAGTCTAGCATCAATTTTGATAATTCACATATATGCTAGTCCAATTGAATCATATTGTAATTCCATAGTTTACAAGTCGATGAAGGTTTAGTGCAATTGACCCAATTTAACTTAATCCATGCTAGACCATCATCCAATACGAAAAATAAAAGTTCAATTTGGTCATTTAGGCATGCTCAAAATTTGTTCATATGACTCGTGAAGCCATTTTAATAAAAATTGAGGGAATTCGAGCCTTAATGTGGAATTTCGCCGAATTAAATCAATCAAGTTACCCTAATTTCATTCAATTTGACTAAAATCAATTAGAAAAATTTTTAATCATCGTAATTGAAGAATTAGGAAAATTTGGATAAAAATAAGTTAAGAACCGACTAGTTCAACTGCTGTTGGAAATGGGTCCGTCCGTTAAGCTGGCCATTTTTCGGTAATTTTTTGGTCATTTCTAATGCTACACGTCGCCAGCCAGCCATCTCAAACCGTTATCAATGCCAACCCTCTCCTTTGTAAAGAAATTTACCAAATTGCCACTTAGTTTAATAACAAAAATGCCATAGAGATGTTTTAGAAGATCTATGTCGAGTAATCAATCCTATTGGACATCTAATTTAAATCATCATTTGTGAAATTGATCGTAGCCATTCATGAAGACATGTCATCAAGCATTGTGCTCAAATTATAGCCAATTGATAAACCCTTGGCCATTAATCAAACAATAGAGACCCTTGGATTAATCCAAGGACCTAGATTTGTTTCTCACGTCTCCCTCAAGCCAGTCACAAGATCATCCATGACAAGGCTCCATAGGTCAGCCATTGATTGGCTATTTTCTATTATTGTTTGATTAGCGATTTTCACATCCATAATTTACCTAGCAGCTTCCAGCATTTGTTCGAGTGGCTGATGATGCTCAACGGTGTCCTTAGCCTTGCAACACTACTCATTGATTTGTTCTTAATGCTCTAGTGGCCGGAGCTCGATAAAATAGCCATTGAATCCTCTTGATCTTGTTTATTTTTGTTGATTGTTTGTATGAGCTCATTGAAATCGATTCTAACTTCAATCTATACTTCACTTGTAGATTGTTGCTGAGCTACTTCAAGCCGATTGATCAAGTTCATTCAGTATTTGAATAGCTCATGTGAGCGTTGAGGTGTTCATCAATTTGTATGTTCGATCTTAAGCCTAGTTTAGGACTTCAATGAATGTGAAGGATGATAAGGCCAATTATCAGGTGAAGTTATGATGGCCGATTATTGCTGGTTTGCTACTAATATAGGCCTTAGATGATAATTGTTATGCATGATTTCTAAGAAGTTCAATAGGTGATTAATTGAAGATTAATTGTATGTTCTGGAAATTCGTAGTCCAGAGAATAAACTTGTTTGTAAGGCTGTTTTGATCTAGAAAACATAGGAATTTGAAAAAGTCATTAGCTAATGAAATGAAGAATGAGGGCCTTGTTAGAAAAAACTTAAAAACATTAAAAGTTGTCAAGCACACATTCTCTGAATATCCTATAAAATTCCACATATTTTTACCATGTTTACTATTTTTCCTATGTTTTCCAAGTACGGGTCAAAATTGAGTTGAATTTTGATTGTCAAGTCTAAATCATGATTTTTGGGTCCGTCCGACCTAAACCGATTTTAGTAATCTGAATAAACTTTAAACTGCAATATTAACCTTTCATTTAATGTCTGAAACACCTTAATTGGATTTCATCCGCTAGGGTAAACAAAACCAAAATTGAATAAGTGATCCTTTAATGGCTCAGTTCATTTTTGTTTGATTGATTCTAAATCAAAGTCAATTGACCTAAATGGATGTTTAATTCAATGGTTATGCACGTGTCTGCTAAATGAATGGTAGGTGTGGTGTTTAATTCACAGGTAACTACTTGGGAAGACTACATTTACGTGTTAGATGATGTTGATCATCATTATGCACATACAAATGGTGATCATATTGTCAATAACTGTTAATCAAAAGGCTTAGTCAATTAGGACATTTGGGTGGTCGAAATGCATGTAATGCAAAAGGGCAATCCCAAAGCCATTGTCTTGATTGATTTGAATGAACTTTGTTGTTTGCTTGTTTGATATGATAGAAAGAATGTGATGAATGAATGAATGCTAAAACCCGACACTCCATGAATGGTGACCAACGACGAGCGTGCATGGTGAGCCGAAAATGAAGTGTTCGAACCTTAAAAATGGAGGATAATACCGATGTCCAATCTGGTCTTATTTTTTTTTACACCAGATGTTGTCTTGAGTTCTTAATTGGTATTGTAACTAAACACCCAATGAGTTGCAAGTATTCCTTTCTCATACTTAGATTAGATTTTTTTTTTCCTTTCATTGAATGTTTACTTTTATGTACCTCTTTAAAATATATTGTTTGATAGTTTCCTTTTCTAGACCAAGTTAGTTTAGTTCAAAATCCTTAAATGAAAAAAAAATCATAAAAACAAGATGCATGGACATAGAATGGTGATAAAAACCTCTTAAGATTCAAACAGCAAACTAATATATGTGATCACATTAGGAAACAACCCAAATTACTTAGATACTGAAAGGGCGTTAATAGAAATATTAGTGTAATCAAGTCCGCGAACCTGGAACTCTGGTTGCATAGGGGTCAAAATGCTTCTCCTACATTTCATCGGATTTCTAAGCGACCCTAAAAAATGGTGAATGGTGACTCTTAGAAATATTATAGGTTGATTAAAAGAACTAACAAATGAAATGTCCCAAACCGGCTAAAAGGTGTGTGGCTTGGAGGGTCCCTTTTCTTAAAATGATGCCCCTAATAAGGTGTTCCGATGATTAATGAGACATGCAAATTCTTGGAAAAATATCTTGCGAGACGAGCCCCCCGTTTGAGGAGGGACGCAATAGTAAGGTCGTACTGCTTGCTAGAAATCTGAAATTACCATAGATATTTTTTTTTTTTTGATATCGAAGGTGTCCGGGCCAGCGTCCGTATAAATCGCGCACCTCGACTAATCCTCCAGGAGGGCTAGCGCAGCATCCCACCGCCACGACCCTCTGCTTAAATCACCGGCACCCAGCGAGGTTCAAACCCAGGACTTCTCGTGAAAGGACCAGAGCGCAAACCAGCTGAGCCACTGATGGGTGGGTAAATTACCATAGATATGTTCATTCTTGGTAAATCTTACTAGGAAAACCTCCTGACATTATTTTAAATTAAGTAGATTTCTTTGTTCATTTCAATGAATTAATGCACTAAATGAATATGATAGATTTTTTTTTACTTTTCTATATAGCATATATGTTCATTAGCTTAAGTACTATACAAGTGTCAAAACTTGTGTACGGCGCTCATTTTAGTGGATAACTTTCAAAACGATCATTTCAGTATCAAAACTTTCAAAATGATCACTTAAGCACCAGATATTTTAAAAAACGCTCACTTCAATGCCAACTCTGGCGAGCCACATCAGCTCAAATATTAATTAAAAAAATAGATCACGTTAGATTTCTAGTGAGCCATGTCTGCTTAAATTGAAGTTGGCACCGAAGTGAGCATTTTTGAAAAAAAATTGGCACTTAAATGATCGTTTTGAAATTTTTAACACTAAAGTGAGCAACGTATATACGTTTTGGCACTTGTGGTATATTTAGCCTATGTTCATTTTGTCCCCTTTACTTTTGCTTTTCAGATTAAGTGGCCTTCTTCATCTGATAGATTTCTCTATTGACATAATTAGATTGGAATCAGATAAGAGTCAAGAACTTCTATCACCTTAATTGTTAATTTCAAATGATATATTCACTTAGATTTTAAATAAATTAAGCGGTTAACTTAAATAAAGTGACAAATTCCATTGATTCTTGTATAATTGACCATAGTCAATCATTTTATATAAAGTGATTTTCCTAATCAAATGGAATTTATCGCTTAATGTAGAACTATTATTAATAAGATACGATATATTTTCCACTTACTTGTAACAATGTAGCTTTTCATTTTTTTTATATTCCTATTATCTTTAAATTAAATGACTTTATTTGTTAAGTAACAACAGAAATCACATATTGAAAAGATATTTATTCTCATGTTGTAAATTATTTAATTGAATGAATATTGTTATATTTTTTTATTGGTCTTTCAATTTTTTAAAAAGATAAAATTATCAATAGAAAAATAACTACAAATTATGAATAGTACATCTATCTTTTGCACATACTATTTTAGGTAATTAATAGTCTGCCATAACTAGCTATATTCATAATACCCTACATTATCAAATTTAGTTATGTAATTAGATATAGTTCTCCTTTCTTTCTTTCTTTTTTACATTAAATGGATAGTCTTGTGGGAAAAATCCCAAATATTTTTTCAATATCACGAAAGAATTAAAGGTAATTAATATGTGCATTGGTTGCGTAGAATTAGCTTATAGTGTGAGGTAATAACTAAATATGTCATAAACCTATTGTACGGATGTCAATTAAGTCATAATATTTTCAATTATCCTAACGTAATCTTAAGTTTTTGCACTAAATCTTATTAGGATATGTCTCAAGTTTAAGCCTGAAGTAAAAAGCTAAAATAAATAAATAAAAGAATTCCAAGATCAGGTTTTGTAAATCAAAATTTTTTAAATATTTTTATGTAAGTTTCATAAATGGTTTGGATTCTTTGGTCTTCAATTGGAAAGCACAAGTGGACTTTGAATTTGGAATTTGACTTCATCAAGAAAGGATAAGAAGAAGAAGAAGAAGAAAAATATACAAACTTTATCCCTGCGGCAGTCGGTTTTGATTTTCTTAGGGCATAGTGCATATAAATATAGAGATGTCCTTGTGCCAACTTGTGCGGCCATGGTTGATTAGTATGTAGCCTTGAAGCACTGATTTTGTACGAGTGCTTGGTGTGCCTAGCTTGCAGAGGAGTTCTTCTCGCAAGATAATTGATTTGTTTAGAAATTTCACAATGTTTGTGCTCTAGCCAAGAAATTCTTGTGGTAAGAATTTGTATATAATTCCTTTGTGAGATTGAGAGATTATTTTGTGAGGAATTGGGGCTAAACACTATGTGCGTGATTGGATGTAATTAGAATTGGGAAACACTGAGAGTGTTTGAGTGACTTGAGTGTGGTTGTAATCTCCATGGATCACTTGTTCTATAATGGAGTTTATTGCTGCTCTTCCCGTGGACGTAGGTCTCTATGACCATACCACATACATCTAGTGTCCGATTTATCTTTTATTCTGTCTATTTTGTTGTTCAATTGCTTGCTTCTGCGCAACAATTGATATCAAAGTGAGGCTTGGTTTGAGTTGAAGCGAATCAATAACTACAGATGAAGGAAAAGTGAAAATTGACAAATTTGATGGCAAGGATTTTAGTTTTTGGAAGATGCAAATTAAGGACTATCTATATCAGATGAAACTATACTTGCCTCTGTCTAGGGAAAAACCAGAGACAATGAAGTAAGCTGACTGGGAATTACTGGATATACGAGTGATTGGTGTTATTCAGTTGACGTTGGCTCGTAACATTGCGTTTCATATCATCAAAGGGAAGAACACAATGGGTTTAATGAAAGCCCTATTGGATATGTACAAAAAGCCTTTTACAATCAACAATGTCTATTTGATGCTATGTCTCTTTAATTTAAAGACAGGCAAAGGTGCGTTGATTGCTAATCATATCAAGAATTCAATGTAATTGTTAATCAATTGAGTTCATTGAGGTTGTTTTTCAAGATGAGGTATTTGCTTTGATTCTATTATTTTTATTGCCTAATAGTTAAAATACTACTATATTGTTGTTAATAATTCCTCTGGATCAACAAATTTGATTTTTGTTGGGATTCGAGATTTGATTCTAAGTGAGGACATTTATAAAGAGAATATAGTAAATCTGTGTTTATTACTTTAGGAGATGAAAATAGAGGAAGAACCGATACTCGTGTTAGCAAAAGCAGTATGAACTTGAATAGACGCAGTCAATCTAAGACGGTTGTACCATCTATTGGAACTGTGGTAAGATGGGGTATCTTAGAAAAGATTGCTTTAAGCTGAAGAATGAGAAGAGTAAGGAAATTAGAGTTGAATTTGCGGATGATGTTGTAGTTATAGCTAACGTTAACTTGGATAATGATGATTTTATTTTGTCTATCACTAATGATTCATCATTTGACGGCTAGATTGTAAATTCTAGATGTTCTTTTTATGCTACATCAAACAGAAACTGGTTTACTACTCATCAGTGTATAGATAGTAGTAAAGTACAGTTGGCAAACAATGATAAATGCGATGTGATAGGTGTTGGGGATGTTAGAATCAAAATGCATGATGATATTGTGAGGATATTAACTGCAATTAGGCATGTTCCAGAGTTGAAGAAAAATCTAATTTCCTTGAGTGTCTTAGATTCAGCTGAGTGTGGATATTCTTCAAAATACCGAGTTTTGAAAATTGTTTGAAGTGCCATAGTGATAATTGATAATGGCATGTATGAGCTTCAAGGTGAAATAGTGATAGATTTCATTGCAGAGATGTCAGATGCATCTGTTTGAGAGTCTGAATTTGTGACGTCCCATGCACGCCACTTATTAAGTACACTCGATTTTTATTTGATATTATGTATATAATAGAAGGCACATGTGGAAGACTGTGAACAAAACATTCATCGGCCATATAATAAATACACAGTGTATTCAAAATACAGGCATGACGCTTAAGAGTATGACTGTCATAGGTTTACTATCAAATACCCGATAATAGAGCATAAACCACACGTAACAAGAACATTTGGTTTTATAGATGTCATTAGCAGTTTATATA
Source organism: Psidium friedrichsthalianum (assembly GCA_019149425.1). Taxonomy (NCBI): domain Eukaryota; kingdom Viridiplantae; phylum Streptophyta; class Magnoliopsida; order Myrtales; family Myrtaceae; genus Psidium; species Psidium friedrichsthalianum. The sequence continues at coordinate 12,652 of JAGVVM010002447.1, forward strand.
AATCAGTCTTTTTGAACAAACACAAAAGAGTACACTGGGAGGATTCAAAAGGTTTCCACTACTCCTAATCTAATAGCACCATCGACGAGCTTCCTCTTCACCACTTGAGCACATCCTCTACTTGTCACTGTCGCACTTGCTGGCTAACCAATCGGAAAAGGGTTAAATGATGAGATTAAGTGAAAGCTCAGCAAGTAAATGACTAACCAAATCACTAGGCTATCCATTCACAATTTGTGCAAGTAGACTTTATCAGGCAATCAACAATAGAACACTCAAGGAGAGCCATAAAAGAGGCACAAGGCAATCAAGTGTCGGTCAGCCACAGTGAATATGAAAGCTACAAAACTCCATTAAACCTTCCCTCCAACCTCATGACTGAACACTCATATGAGCCTGATTCTAATCCATGTCAAATTGGTGACTGACTAGACGATCCAACTATAGATTATGTCTAACAAGACCAGATAGCAATACCTTAACTAGTAGAGTTGACATGCACTTCACAAATCATGCGAATTTACCCCCAATGTACATGGCCGAACCACCTTATCCGGTCTAACTCCAATTCATCACAAACTAATGACAATTAGGACGATCAACTCATATATTTTGCTTACCCAAGACCCAGATATGCTGACTCAAGCAACATATTGGACGCGTAATACCGTCTTCCTCACCATGCAAGCTCGACTACCAATCGACATACACATGCCCAAAATTGTGACGACCAAAATTTTCATTAGCCGATTAGTCAATGTTGGGCTTAGTTTATAGTAACAAAAATTGGGGCATTTAATATTTTGTATGGTGGATTTCTCAAGTTTAATGAGATTGCCAAACATGGCATTTATAGTTATACTATTGGTGATTCCTTCCATTGTGTTAATGAGAATAATACTGGTCTAGGCATGAATTTGATTCTCGAAATGAGCACGAAGCTTCGCCCAAAAAAAAAAAAGCCCACATCAGTGATTTATAATTTTCCCCTATAAATCTCCCACCTCAACTCTCTCTCTCTCTCTCTCTCTCTCTCTCTCTCACACACACACACACACACACACACACACACACACGCATTTTCCTCCTCCCCCTCTTGCGACACACCCCCAACCAAGCTCTCTCTCTCCCTCTCCTCCTCGGTTACTTTGCCTTTCCCCCCTCGATTGAGCTCACTCAAGCAACAACACTCTCTGCCTCAGCTCAGCTGCTCGCTATCTCGCCCACAAACCAACTCGTCATCCTACTCCTTGGTCAAGTGCAAAAAGAAAGAAGCTAAGCTCGATCGAATGGCGATTCGAGCTCCATTTTCTTTGACATTGATCCTAAGGCAAGTAAACTCCTAATCTTGCAACTGAGTTATCCTTTTGCTATTTGATTGTGTACAAATGGTGAATCTTAAAAACGAGTTTAATGAAGGGAAGTTTAGCTTGCATGTCAGGAAAATCGACTTTGCATGTTCGATCCATTGAGTAATCTAATATCCATAAGTTATGGGTAGTTAGAATGGGAGAACTGATCGTCTTGCTTATCGTCAATTTGAAATAAATTGGGATTAGATGGTAAATGGATGATTGGGCATGAACCATGGGAGGAAACGGTGACTGGGCCTTGTTCTCGCATCAATATGAGTTCCACCTCCCCGAGTTGGGACTAAGATAAAGAGAACCTCTAATCATTTCCACTAGATTACCTATTTGTTTGTAGATTAGGCATCACGACTTTGTCTGCTCTTGTGGATGTCTAATGAGGTTTGGGTATTGGGTGTGTCGAATAGAGGATCGGCCTACATGTATAGGAAGTTCAATTTCATAGTCGAATCCGTTGCTTAAATTAGTTTCTGTAGGATTTGTGTAGCTGGGATCTATGGATGATTGTACTGCATGTTGTTGTTGTTATTACATGAATGGTCTATTGTATTGTGTATGGGTGTTCAGCCTTGTGGCCATGTAATGTGTATGATGTATTTGGGTTACGCTTGTAGGAAATGGATGAGAAAGTTAGGTCTTATGACTCTAGGTGGTCGAGTCGTGTGATCAATTGCATTGCACATAAGTATTAAAGCATGTACTTAGTTGAATGTCTTTCCTAATTGAGTTTCAAGGTCGATTGTGTATGTGAGTTGTGTGTGAGGTTAATGGTTGGTTTGCATTGAATAAATGAGATGAATGAACTAAGGATCTCATTAGCCTATGTCTTGAAGAGGATATTTCATATCCGCATGTGTTCGAATAATATCCCATGGGAACTGGAGGGAAATCGGGAAATCCACAGCTTATGTCCCGCTAGAATGGAATGCCTGAGACCCGTGTCCCTTAGAAGCCTTGGTGTAAGGGAGAATTGAGGCATGTGTCCGTCATGATTCCCATGGTCGGTATCTCATGGATGATAAGCTGAGGTATTTATCCCTTAGAATCAAGGCTTGTATCCCTCAGAGACGAAATTGAGGCCTATGTCCCTCAAGAAACCATGGCTTGTGTCCCATGGAAAACTGGTAATGAAGTGGAAACTAAAAAGCAAGCATGTGGTCTTTTATATGTTCATGCGTGTGTGAGGTTATAGCTCATAACGTGTGGAGTCACTATCGAGTCTCATATTCGCCTATCATTAGTGCCATGTATGTGATTTGCGTGTTGGGTCTTGGTTGGCTTGTAAATGTGGGTTTTGCTTGACCAAGTGATGAATAGGTGATTTAGTCGATTGGTTTAAAAAGTCCTACACGTTAAGTTTCAGTACACTTCTGTTGATTAACCATTTTTCAAATAGCTAGCCATTTGAGAAGTGGTGGACATGGAAGGTGGCGTTGGAGCACGCAAATGTTAACGATAGTTAATACCTAGGAGTAAATGAGATCCTTTTGAATTCCTCTCAGTGTATTCGGTGGTTTTGTTTAATGAAGGGATAATGTAACTAACTAGTATCTATATACATTAACTCAGATGTTCATGTCATGTGTGAATATTTTGATGAATGTGTGGAAGGTACATATTAGCGAACCTATGAGTAAGGCCATACCCTTCGGGCGTGCTTGTCAATTGTTTTCACACACTTGTGCTCGTATAGCTGTTGATTGTTTTGGTTTATAGCTTCTGGATACACTAAGTATACTATATATATCGGATTAAAGAAGAGTGTGTAGTTAGTAAGCAAGTGGCGAGCTTGGGTCATTACAAAAATCGACGTTCCCCATTAGAGCTATAAGGCCCATGAATTTTCTCCAGTTAGATCAACGAGCAGATCGGTTATTTCAAGGCCAAGTTATTCGAAATTATATATTGGACATTTAATAAATGGTGTTGTGGTGGATTACTTAAGGTAACGAGATAGTCGGTTATGATGAGGTTAGATGGACCGTTTATATTTGATTGATAACTTTAACTTGAGTAAACAGTTCGACGCAAGATTGGTTTGGGAATTAGAATTAAATCGTGTACTCTTTTGAACCAATCCATCCATTTTCCTCATATATATATATGGTCCCTATTTCTCTCTCCTCCCTCATTTCTCTCCTTTGTCTTTCGTGAAAGCTCCTCAACTTGAGAGCTCTCTCTCGGATTTCAACGTACGGCAAGAGAAAAGCGATCGGTTTTGAGCTCTTCTAAAAGGAGAATTGAGCTTCATTTTTTCCTACACGACCATAAGGTCATGGAAAACATGGATCTAAGGGCTAATCATTCAAAAATTTGAGGGAATTTCATGACTTTGAGCTGGACGGAAGCTAATTGGAGGAGGCCCACAATACTTTCGACGCAATTCAGATTTTGTTCTTCTTCATACGCATTCCTAAGGCAAGTACTCCTTTTATCCCTACTACAAGCTATTCGATGTTCATTCATTTTGGTGATTTGGGTCACTTCAAAAATGGGTATGGTAAAAGGAAGCTTTGAATGCATGGAGGAGAAATCATTGTTAAACAAATGATCTGTTGCTTGATCGGGTATCTTGGGGTCATGGGTCGTAAAGATATGAAAGTTGATCATCTGATTTGTCAATGTATCAAAGTGAATTGGGCTTAGAACCCATGAATGCGTATTCGGTTGTGAGCTTTGGATGGGGAATTTGTCATACATATTTATTCTACTCACAAGAGTATATTCGTAGGTCTATAGGTAACCAAAAGATGTGAGCTGTTTGTTGTACTTGTCTTCAAATCTACTTGAATTTAGCTAGGAGCCGCAAGTGAGCATTCAAGGATGAAACTGGGGGAAGAGTTTATGAAGCTCCATTGCATGTGAATCGAATATAGTTGATAATCTAGCATCTTGAGGTTCTTAGAAGTTGGAATTACAAGATGGGTCATTGTGGTTGTTTGTGAAATGATGGGAATTGGAGATTGGGCTATGAAAGGGCATTCGGCCATGAGCAATAAAGGACCATTTGTGAGGTTTAGTAGTTCGAATGTCGACTCTAGTGGAAATCTGATTAGCCATAGCCCTTATATATGCGCTATGTGGTAGTTGTTAATGTGTTCTTAGGTATTCGCAAAATGTTTAGTTTCTACATGAATGAATAATGAATTAAATAGTTTAGTCGTTTGGCTAGACGTATTTATTTACTGAACTTTGGCTCATTCATATTGTTAAACCCTTTTTCAGATCCAGGTTCCTGCGACTACGGCCGATAGTGATGGTTTTGGATGACTGAAATGATGCTAGCTTGGTATTCTGGAGTATACATCTTTTTTGTAATCCTCCAAAAGTACCTTTGAATTTTGTACAGAACCATCTCAAAAGATATATGTATATGTATATAAACTCAATATTTTCTAACTATATTGCTAGAGATAAGTGTGTGTGATATAGGTTAGGAAACCCTAATAAGACCAGACCTTTAGGCGGCATGCTTGCCATTTCCTTATCGCATGCACTTGTCTCCCTTTTGGGTAGAGGTGGCCACAGTTCGGAACTGGGCCGGTTCCGGTTCGTGACCTATCATGAACTGGAACCGGAACCTTGAAGGCGGTTCATGTTCCGGTTCATGAACCGGCGGTTCGGGCCGGTTCAAGGGCCGCTCCGGTTTGAACCAGACGGAACCGCCGGTTCCGAAACCGGCGGTTCCGTCCGATTCAAATCGGTTTTCAAATAAAATAAGAAATAAAAAAAATTAAATTTGAATTATGAAATAAAAAAGATAAAATTATGAAATAATAAATTTTTAAATACAAATTGTAATCAAATTTAGGGATCGAGAAAAAAAAAGGGAGGGAGAAGGACTTGGACTTAATGAATTATCATTAAGCGCCTATATATCTTCTTGGAGGATAGAAGAATCAAAGCCCATGCAGTTACCTTTGACAACCCCATACTTACCTCATCGTCAATCGTCGCTACCCGTGGCGGTGGTATCTTCGTCATTGAAGAATTCGGATTTGTTGTTGCGATCCATTTCTTGTTGTCGATATGCCGCCTTTGTCCAATCATCGACCAAGCTTGAGCCTCAATCGAATCCGGAGATAATCTCGAACGTCGGTTATCCAAAATATTACCTCCAACACTAAATGCTTGTTCAACCGCAACTGTTGAGCAAGGGGTTGCTTACACAATCGACCATGCACATGAACAGTTCGTCTAATGAATCGCCTTTAACTATATTATTAAACTCAAAATAATCCATCACTCAAATATAATATCCCCCAAATCACATTTACTATAACTCCAAGCTCGATAATATCGATTTCGTTTATAAATTTCATCCGGCAAAAAATCGGATCGTTACAGAATTATGGAGTTTGGGGCACATTAGCGAGAGAAATCTGAAGGTTCTAAGTGAAAGAAATTTATCATATGGTTATATAACTGATGAATTGAATTTATGCAGGTGTTGTGATTTACATCAACGATGAAAAATGTAGTTCAGTACGACTATGAGAGAAACCATGAAAATTGTAGATTTAATTTACTTAGCTATTCGCAGTTTGTCACGGTTTCCTTCGAGGAAGAGTGTCAGATTTATGCTAACAATTGTTAATGACTACTCGAAGAAACCCTGCGTATTTTTGCTTAGGCACAAGTTTGATACTAATGTCAGGATTAGACAGTTGAAAGCTTTGATCGAAAAGGAAACTAGTAAAATGATTAAGCATGTGTGGACTGATGAAAATAAGGAGTATTTCTCAGAGATTTAAAATGAACTCTGCATGAATAAAGGCATAGTGAGACACTGCACTAATGCCAATGAACCACAATATGTTGTAGAATTGATAAGTAGAAAATTACTAGGGACGGTCCACAAAATGCTCCCTAGTGCTAGTGTAACTAGGAGATTTCTAGCGGATGCGCTTAGTATAGCGAGTACCCTGATGAATAGATCCACATCAATTGCGATTAGATATCGGACTCTCAAAGAAGTGTAGTCAAGTAACATTGCTGATTATTCTATTCTTAGAATATTTGGTTGCCAATGTTATGTTCGAGTTTATGATGGTAAGCTCGATGGAAGGGCAAAAAAGTTCATGTTGTTAGGCTATGCACAAGGTGAGCAGGTTATTGGTTGTGGTACCCTAAATTAAATTCACTTGTTATCAACAAAGTAGTTATATTTGATGAGTCTCCAATATTTATGGCTAAGAATGATTTTATCAGTGTTCATATGGATTTGAACGGTGTTCAGCTTGAGGTGGAGTTGCAAATTAGAAACTCCTGAGGTAGTGGTTACTAGCGAAATAATCGACACAAATGGTGCTTGTAGCGAGGTGAAGCCTATAGACTCAACGGTTGCTATAACTATTGATATTGAAAATGTACATATGCGGTCTCCTGACAGATATGGATGGAATGATGGTTTTGCTTTATTTGCGGTTAATGAGTTTGTGTAAAAAAGTCATTGTGAAACAGTTAAAGGTACATTTGCAGTTGGTGTTCTAATGAGGTCCACGGTTAAAGTGAAGTTTAAGTGCGGTTTGAATTTGGAAGACATCTATAATGATTAAACCTATTGGGGCTGTTGAGAGAGTAATAGAGAAGTTGGAAGTTCTAGTGAAGCGATTGTGACATGGTTCAAACATCGAGCCAGAATATGTCTCAAGTTTAAGCCTGAAGTAAAATTCTGAAATAAATAAATAAGAGAATTCCAAGATCAGGTTTTGGAAATCAAATTTTTTTGAATATTTGGATGTAAGTTTCGTATACTGTTTGGATTCTTTGGTCTTCAATTGGAAAGTCCAAGTGGACTTTGAATTTGGGATTTGACTCGGCCAAGAAAGGATAATAAGAAGAAAAAAAAAAGATATGGGCTTTATCGCTGCAATAGTCAGTTTTGATTTTTCTTAGGGCATGGTGCATATATATATATGTACTTGTGGGCAACTTGTGTGGCTATGGTGATCAATACGTAGCCTTGAAGCAACAATTTCGTACAAGTGCTTGGTGTGCCCAACTTGCAAAGGAGTTCTTCTTGCGAGATAATTGATTTCTTCGGAAGTTCCACGATGTTTGTGTTCTAGCCAAGAAATTATTGTGGTAAGAATTTGTGTATAATTCCTTTATGAGGTTGAGAGATTATTTCGTGAGGAATTAGGGTCTAAACCATGACAACGCATAGTTTGTATTTAGATTGGGTACCAGTTGTGCCAAATATGTGTAAAATTGAGACAATCGGGAGTAGAGGGATATGTGACCACATGTAGGATAGTTGCGGGGCCATGTGTTAACACATGACATCTCGGAGTGTCACATGTCAAGCGGTAGCACCACTAGTGACACCTGTCATCGTAAGGTGACATGTGGCAACCACATGTCATGTGGCACGTGTCATGTGTGTACCACCAATTTGATGACATGTGGTGCATACATGTCGTTGCTTGGTTAGCCGATCCGTCAGTTGCTTCCTCTTATAAATAGGATCCGATATTAGTTCATTCGAGTATCAACCGTCAAAACATCGGTACTCTACTCGAACCCCGTGCCTATCCTCGCCCTAGCCCGTTCGTCGCCCTAGCTGTTCGACCGCCCATTCGTTTGCCTATCATTCATCTGTGGCGCGTTCATCCGCTTGTTAATGAATCAAGTGATTACTAAAAAAGCGAGTGGTTCTCTAACCTTTATGGTTTTTCTGGATTGACATTGGAACTGTAAATCAATGGTTTTAATTCATGATTGTATTTTGAGAACTTGCTAGTTTATGTGTGATTTCTGCATTGAATTTTTGAAAAATAACATGATCGTGTGATTCATTTGCTTGCATTAAATCTTTTGAATACCGTTGAGACAAGATTGCATGGTATGTGCATTACATGGCATATCATGGTGAACAAGAGATAGCATCCTGTCACGCTACAACAATGCCAAATGGGAGTCGGAGGAAATTCAGGATGCTTTTGATGCTGGTTCGAAAAGTGCCTCCACCTTTGTGAGCTCGAGATGACTTTAGTATTGAGATACCATGAAAACATTATCCACGAGGATGACACATCAGTGAAAATGTTATCCGTGAGGAGCTGACATTGCATTGCATATGAAATTCATGAGTTTTACAAAGAAAATTTCATTTATGGAACGCCTAAAACATGTGCTTTAAACCTCATGAATTGTTGATGTTGTCTTTTAATTGTAATGCTTACAATCCATTGGTTTAGATATTTATTCATTGGGCGTAAGTTCACTATTATAGAATTGTGGTTTTCAGACAGTAAGGATGCCTCGCGTTTGCCCCACTGCTCCTACCTTTTATTATGAGGTCCCTTGAGCATGTGTTTCATCTTGGGAGGATCGTGTGGGTAGTGACCATCCTAAGGTGAAATTCAAGAAGTCAATCAATATTTTAGTTGCCAAGGTAGGTTTAATCAGCACCCCAGTCTTGTACCATTTCGTGGCGTTATACATGGTAGGGGACAACAACTTTTTTTTGGGACCACTCCCCATGACTTCAGACAAGGATAGTGGTGGTAGTTTTGGGAGCGCTCAAGCCTAGCTGAGAATAGTAATATGGGGAGTTAGGTTTGGAGTTTTGTTGGGACATCCCAAAATTCTATCGTTATAGAATAATTGAATTCGATGAATTTTTAAGCATGGATTTTTTTTTTGATAAATAATATTGGATTTTCAACATTTAAGGGATAATAGTTGGACAAGGAAAATCGAATAGAATTAAGCATGTTAGGTTAATCATATCATCGAATTGTAACATCGGGACCATTCGCAACCTGAGCCTAGTCCTGGTCGACCCTTAAAAGTGAATTTACCATTTTGCCCCTAAAGGTAAATTTATGATTTGCCATTTTACCTTGATTACGATTTTACCCCTTTTGCAAAAATTACCATCTTACCTTTGTTTGTAAAATTACTACTTTGCTCCCAATCATTGTTGTAAAATTCACTAACCTACCCTCCCTAGCAAAATTACCAAAATACCCCTAACTTTATGGATATGAGACAAAACTCATTATGAGCCTTGGTCCCACTTTTTTTCTTCCCCCCTTGGTTGAACTCACTCTCTCTTTCTTTTCCCCATTCCATTTGGCCATGCACCACCATCCCTCTCCCTCACCTTCATTTTTGTTGTCGCTCCTCAAACTCGTGTTGCATCATTCGTTATCATGCTGCTGCGAGTTATGATCGCCTTATTGTTGTTGAGCCACCCACTGCGACCGAGTCACCTGCCATCATTCGTCGCCATTAAGCCATCCGCCTGAATTGCCACCCGCTTCATCCGTGTTGCCATGGACCCGTGTCACCGTCACCGTTTGCCGATTATTTAGTTTGTGGGTTAACCTCCTCATCCTTGATTAGGTGTTAATGCATTTAAGGATTAGTTTAGATTATGTTAATTATGCTTAGTTATGTTAATTATTGATTAGATGATAATTAACCTTGGTTAGGTTAATTAACCATAGTTACTGTGTGTTAATCATAGTTACTTTATGTTAACTATAGTTACTTTATGGTTAATCATGGTTAGATTAATTAACTATAGTTAATTTTTGGTTAATTATGGTTAGGTTAATTAAGTATAGTTAGTTTAATTAACCACAGTTATTTTTACTAATCAAAGTTAAGTTAATTAATTATAGTTGGGTTAATTAACTAAGGTTGAGTTAATTAACTATAATCGAATTAATTAACTGTCATTAGAATAAATGATAATTATTATTATTTTTTTATTATTTGGTGATTATTTGGTAATTATCTTGTACCCTTGAATGTATATATAAATCTAACTATAATCTCCCACAGTTGAGATTGAATTGTTATATGGAAAAATGAATTTTTGGATACGTAATTAAGGATATGCCATGAGGAAGTGCCATAATTATGATTTCATGTTCGAAAAATTCATACAATATAAAAAAGAAATACCAAGTTTGACAATAAATGTATATCTCTGTGATCACTCGTGAATTTTTTTATTGTATTTTTAATCATGAAAAAAATTACAATCAGTTGAGTTATGAGCACGAACATGCTTGCATTGAATTAAATGTGAAAATATAAATTGGCATAATTGTTTGATGTGCTCATGTGATCATATGATGGAAATTGTCACCAGGGTTATCTAGGGGACGAAGCCTAATATGTTCATATCGTATTAATCGAAATCACTCGACTTATCGGATGCACAATAGTCCGTGTCATTGAGTTGATTGGATACTGATAGCGCTTGTGCTAGTCGGATGCTCCTTATAAGGAATGCTTGATATGTTTTCTCAGGAGTCCGGGGAGACTATCGATTGTTGTGCCCAACGGAGCGAGACGACGCCCAGTCATGCCGGAGGAGCAAAAATGGTTGAGTTATGCTGTGGCCAAGTGGTTGTTAATAATCGAAACATGTGTGATACATTGTGCATGTGAGATTGTGATGGATTTCTAGTTTTGTGCCTCGATTTGTGTGTTTTTTGTCTAACGAATGATGATATCATGCAGTGTGCGTACCAAGGTAGAGTAAGTGCGTATGCGATTGATTGTTGACTGGTTGAGTTAAGTGCCTAGTTACATAGTAAGTAGAGTGTTATAAGAATTGCGCGCTATTGGTTTTGCCATCGATAATAACTTGCATGTTTAGGCCACCCTGAGTGAATCAACACCCTATTTGAGCTTAGGACGTTGACTTATTGAGATTTTATATCTTACTCGTTATTGCTAACCGTTTTCAGAACGTTTCAGGGACCTTAGCGATGGAATGCAGACCAATGTGATTTGGGGTACCTAGAGATTAGAACCATGAAATCACGTCACATCTGATCCCTGGGTCAGCTTGTGTCTGGAAAACACACATGACGATGCTTTGGATTGAGGAGGTGCTAGGCTACTTAGTACCTCACAGCTTCAAGGCCTAGTTCGCTCGTTATGGTGAGGTTCTTTTTGGACCAATTTGCGATTCTTACAAACCACCGACCGCATCCCCAAAGATCCAGACTTGAGATTCGATGGATATTGACATCCCTAATGGGGAAGTGAAGGATCCGGCTTCTGATCTAGATGAGGACCTCAGACCCTGATCGGTTATTGGTACTGAGTAGCTGATGAGGCGTGCCCCTTTTTGGACTAGTGTTAACTCCAACCCTAACTCGATTTTTTTTTTGGTCATTGGAAGTGGCCCTGAGGTAGGGCTTGTATATGTATAATTCCCAAGGTTAATAATAAATAAATAAAATGATATTTTCTATTTAATGGTCGTTAGTTTCCTTTCTGACTATCCCTATTTTTGTAATTGTCTAGGGATGTGAGTCATTTCTACATGCGCTTAATTGAAAGATTTTCAATTAAATGATTGAGTTGATGACATGCCTGTAATGTCACCCTTAAATGAATCAAGGTATTTGGTAGGGTTGCTGTGTGCCCAAGAATTGGGGCGTGACATCTGTCGAGGTTAGATTGTACAATGAAGTTGTGATGAGGTTGACTGACGACATTTTTTTATGTGAGATATTAATTAGTCATGGTGTTGTCTCTTGAAACTCGCTTCCAAATGTAAGCTATATGTTTAAAGGAACTAGTATGGAACTCTTGTAAATATATGGAATGAAACGAGAAGTTGAAATATGTCTTTTTGTTGTATTCTGATTAATGATTGCCAAATGAATCATAGTTCACCCCTCTCAGGCCATAACCTTCACTAGGTATCTATCGAATGTTAATATTGTTTTGACATGCACTTGTATTGTATTTCTATGGCTGTCCAATTATATTTATCTAAAGCTTTTACATGCGCCATATGTAGATAAAGAAAAGATTAAAGAAGAAAGCGTGGTTAGAAAGCCTTCCCAAGTGTGGAGTACGGAGATGTCACACAAAACTATGTGCATCATTGGATGTGATTGGACTAGTGTTGCAACCCTCTAGAGGTTTTCACGCAAGTATGGATCTCGAGGAAGTTAATGGATTACCAAGATCTTATCCACTCGATAGGATCGATGAGGTCGAGGCACGGGCTCTTCTAGGCCCTTATTAATCGCGTAGGGAGGAATTTTAAATTGAGGCCGACCTTAATATGGTTAGGTGACATGTTGTTAGTGTTGTCACGACCTTAAAATTTCGATCGGTGGAAAATTTACAAGTTAATGGATTATCGAGTTAATTAAATTGACTAACATAATACGGACTCTCTCAAACCCTACCGAATCACAACTTTGATGTTTATTCAAATGATTTTAGAATTGAAGTCACCACTAATCATTTTTGGTAGGTCGATTAGAAACCTAAGTAAATTAGCGGGAAAACTAAATTACTCTACGAACTAGAGATATGAGTTCGGGGACTTGATTACACTAGTTAATTAAAAACTAATATCCTTTTGGTACCTTAATTCCATAGATATCCTAATTGGCAACTTAGGCTTGGTTTACTCCTAAGGCTCTAGTGAGGTGTTCTCTTTTTGTATTTTCGCTTTTTAGATAGAATTGCATGGATGGTAATGGGTGCATGAATAAGCAAAACGTAAATATGCAAATATAGACACGCGAACGTATACATGCGAACGCGGACATGCGATCATAAATATGCGAGCATAAATATACAAATATAACGTGCAAACTTGAACGTGCGTTACATACGAATGTGGACACGCAAAAACATCATACAAACGTGAACATGCGAATGCGATGAATGCGGACGTGCAGACGTAACATACATACGTGGACATGCATATGTAGGTATATGAATACAGACAGACGGAGGTGAAGGCAAATATCAATAAATCATTTTGATCGACCATCTAGTTCGTTTGTTAACTGTGGTACATGTCTCATTTAATATTCATCAATTGGAATCCTATTTACATTAACCTTACTTCGATTTTTTTTCCGATATAGATAGAGTAGTTATAAATAAATAGTCCTCTTATACAAACAAATAAAATTTTCCTGCTTTCACTTGCCTTCAGATGAATTTTTTTCTAACGAAGAAAAGGATTCAAACAAAATAAAATTCGCATTTTTTATTTCTTGGGATTAAAAATTCAATATTCAAAAAATATTCGAAATGGAAATTGTCTATAGTAAGAAGTGTAAAAAAAGAAATTATTTGTATATACATTCGAACAACTGTTGGTCATATTTCTCTTTTTCGAAAAATCCGAAGAAGCTATACAAGGGTTTTGTCGACCTGCTCATATGGTAGCTAATCATGTGAGATCCAAATGAAGTATTCGATGACCCATCCTATTATTTCTATCAAAATAAGTATGTAATAACTACTCTATTTTGGTGTAATTATTTGCTCTATGGATATAAATTATCGTAATACGTATTATCATTACGTATTACGATAATTTTATATCCATAGAGCAAATAATACACCAAAATAAGTAGTTATTACATTACTTTATTTTGATAGAAAAATAGGATGGTGTCATCGAATTAATTCATTTGGATCCATAATGCTTAGCTACCAAATGACAGGCTCGACAAACTTGTATGCTTCTTCGATTTCTCGAAAAAGAGAAATATGACCACAGTTGTTCGAATGGTATATACAATAATTTCTTTTTTACCTTCTTACTATTAGACAATTTCCATTTCGAATATTTTTTGAATATTTTGATTTTTAATCCCAAGAAATAAAAAATGCGAATTTTATTTTGTTTGAATTCCTTTTCTTCGTTAGAAAAAATTCATCTGAAGGCAAGTGAAAGCGGAAAATTTTATTTGCTTTGTATAAGAGGACTATTTATTTATAACTACTCTATCTATATCGGAAAAAAAATCGAAGTAAGGTTAATGTAATAGGATTCCAATTGATGAATATTAAAGAGACATGTACCACAGTTAACAAACGAAACTAGATGGTCGATCAAAATGATTTATTTGATATTTGCCCTTCACCTCCGTCTGTCTGTATTCATAACCTACATATGCATGTCCACGTATGTATGTTACGTCTGCACGTCCGCATTCATCGCATTCGCATGTTCACGTTTGTATGATGTTTTTGCGTGTCCACATTCGTATGTAACGCACGTTCACGTTTTGCACGTTATATTTGTATATTTATGCTCGCATATTTATGATCGCATGTCCGCGTTCGCATGTATACGTTCGCGTGTCTATATTTGCATATTTACGTTTTGCTTATTCATGCACCCATTACCATCCATGCATTCTATCTAAAAAGCGAAAATACAAAAAGAGAACACCTCACTAGAGCCTTAGGAGTAAACCAAGCCTAAGTTGCCAAATTAGGATATCTATGGAATTAAGGTACCAAAAGGATATTAGTTTTTAATTAACTAGTGTAATCAAGTCCCCGAACTCATATCTCTAGTTCGTAGAGTAATTTAGTTTTCCCGCTAATTTACTTAGGTTTCTAATCGACCTACCAAAAATGATTAGTGGTGATTCAATTCTAAAATCATTGAATAAACATCAAAGTTGTGATTCGGTAGGGTTTGAGAGAGTCCGTATTATGTTAGTCAATTTAATTAACTCGATAATCCATTAACTTGTAAATTTCCACCGATCGAAATTTTTAAGGTCGTGACAACACTAACAACATGTCACCTAACCATATTAAGGTCGGCCTCAATTTAAAATTCCTCCCTACGCGATTAATAAGGGCCTAGAAGAGCCCGTGCCTCGACCTCATCTATCCTATCGAGTGGATAAGATCTTGGTATCCATTAACTTCCTCGAGATCCATACTTGCGTGAAAACCTCTAGAGGGTTGCAACACTAGTCCCAATCACATCCAATATGCACATAGTGTTTGTGTGACATCTCCGTACTCCACACCTTGGGAAGGCTTTCTAACCACGCTTTCTTCTTTAATCTTTTCTTTATCTACATATGGCGCATGTAAAAGCTTTAGATAAAATAATTGGACAGCCATAGAATACATACAAGTGCATGTCAAAACAATATTAACAATCGATAGATACCTAGTGAAGGTTATGGCCTGAGAGGGGTGAACTATGATTCATTTGGCAATCATTAATCAGAATACAACAAAAGACATATTTCAACTTCTCGTTTCATTCCATATATTTACAAGAGTTCCATACTAGTTCCTTTAAACATATGAGCTTACATTTGGAAGCGAGTTTCAAGAGACAACACCATGACTATTAATATCTACATAAAAAAATGTCGTCAGTCAACCTCATCACAACTTCATTGTACAATCTAACCTCGACAGATGTCACGCCCCAATTCTTGGGCACACAGCAACCCTACCAAATACCTTGATTCATTTAAGGGTGACATTACAGGCATGTCATCAACTCAATCATTTAATTGAAAATCTTTCAATTAAGCGCATGTAGAAATGACTCACATCCCTAGACAATTACAAAAATAGGGATAGTCAGAAAGGAAACTAACGACCATTAAATAGAAAAATATCATTTTATTTATTTATTATTAACCTTGGGAATTATACATATACAAGCCCTACCTCAGGGCCACTTCCAATGACCAAAAAAAAATCGAGTTAGGGTTGGAGTTAACACTAGTCCAAAAAGGGGCACGCCTCATCAGCTACTCAGTACCAATAACCGATCAGGGTCTGAGGTCCTCATCTAGAATCAGAAGCCGGATCCTTCACTTCCCATTAGGGATGTCAATATCCATCGAAATCTCAAGTCTGGATCTTTGGGGATGCGGTCGGTGGTTTGTAAGAATCGCAAATTGGTCCAAAAGAACCTCACCATAACGAGCGAACTAGGCCTTGAAGCTGTGAGGTACTAAGTAGCCTAGCACCTCCTCAATCCAAAGCATCGTCATGTGGTGTTTCAGACACAAGCTGACCCAGGGATCAGATGTGACGTGATTTCATGGTTCTAATCTCTAGGTACCCCAAATCACATTGGTCTGCATTCCACGCTAAGGTCCTGAAACGTTCTGAAAAACGGTTAGCAATAACGAGTAAGATATAAAATCTCAATAAGTCAACGTCCTAAGCTCAAATAGGGTGTTGATTCACTCAGGGTGGCCTAAACATGCAAGTTATTATCGATGGCAAACCAATAGCGCGCAATTCTTATAACACTCTACTTACTATGTAACTAGGCACTTAACTCAACCAGTCAACAATCAATCGCATACGCACTTTACTCTACCTTGGTACGCACACTGCATGATATCATCATGTCGTTAGACAAAAAACACACAAATCGAGGCACAAAAACTAGAAATCCATCACAATCTCACATGCACAATGTATCACACATGTTTCGATTATTAACAACCACTTGGCCACAGCATAACTCAACCATTTTTGCTCCTCCGCATGACTGGGCGTCGTCTCGCTCCGTTGGGCACAACAATCGATAGTCTCCCCGGACTCCTGAGAAAACATATCAAGCATTCCTTATAAGGAGCATCCGACTAGCACAAGCGCTATCAGTATCCAATCAACTCAATGACAGGACTATTGTGCATCCGATAAGTCGAGTGATTTCGATTAATACGATATGAACATATTAGGCTTCGTCCCCTAGATAACCCTGGTGACAATTTCCATCATATGATCACATGAGCACATCAAACAATTATGCCAATTTATATTTTCACATTTAATTCAATGCAAGCATGTTCGTGCTCATAAAACTCAACTGATTGTAATTTTTTTCATGATTAAAAATACAATAAAAAAATTCACGAGTGATCACAGAGATATAAATATTATGTCAAACTTGGTATTTCTCATTTTATATTGTATGAATTTTCGAACATGAAATCATAATTATGGCACTTCCTCATGGCATATCCTTAATTACGTATCCAAAAATTCATTTTTCCATATAACAATTCAATCTCAACTGTGGGAGATTATAGTTAGATTTATATATACATTCAAGGGTACAAGATAATTACAAAAATAATCACAAATAATAAAAAAATAATAATAATTATCATTTATTCTAATGACAGTTAATTAATTCGATTATAGTTAATTAACTCAACCTTAGTTAATTAACCCAATATAATTAATTAACTTAACTTTGATTAGTAAAAATAACTGTGGTTAATTAAACTAACTATACTTAATTAACCTAACCATAATTAACCAAAAATTAACTATAGTTAATTAATACTAACCATGATTTAACCATAAAGTAACTATAGTTAACATAAAGTAACTATGATTAACACACAGTAACTATGGTTAATTAACCTAACCAAGGTTAATTATCATCAATCAATAATTAACATAACTAAGCATAATTAACATAATCTAAACTAATCCTTAAATGCAATTAACAACCTAATCAAGGATGAGGAGGTTAACCCACAAACTAAATAATCGGCAAACGGTGACGGTGACACGGGTCCATGGCAACACGGATGAAGCTGGGTGGCAATTCAGGCAGGATGGCTAATGGCGACGATGATGGCAGGTGACTCGGTCGCAGTGGGGGCTCAACAACAATAAGGCGATCATAACTCGCAGCAGCATGATAACGAATGATGCAACACGAGTTTGAGGAGCGACAACAAAAATGAAGGTGAGGGAGAGGGATGGTGGTGCATGGCCAAATGGAATGGGGAAAAGAAAGAGAGAGTGAGTTCAACCAAGGGGGGAAGAAAAAAAGTGGGACCAAGGCTCATAATGAGTTTTGTCTCATATCCATAAAGTTAGGGGTATTTTGGTAATTTGTAGGGAGGGTAGGTTAGTGAATTTTACAACAATGATTGGGAGCAAAGTAGTAATTTACAAACAAAGGTTAAGATGGTAATTTTTGCAAAAGGGTAAAATCGTAATCAAGGTAAAAGGGCAAATCATAAATTTACCTTTAGGGGCAAAATGGTAAATTCACTTTAAGGGCTCTTCGACCAAGGACTAGGCTCAGTATGCGAATGGTCCCGATGTTACAATCGATGATATGATTAACCTAACATGCTTAATTCTATTCGATTTTCCTTGTCCAACTATTATCCCTTAAATGTTGAAAATCCATATTATTTATCAAAAAAAAAATCCATGCTTAAAAATTCATCGAATTCAATTATTCTATAACGAATAGATTTTGGGATGTCCCAACAAAAACTCCAAACCTAACTCCCCATATTACTATTCTCAGCTAGGCTTGAGCGCTCCAAAACTACCACCACTATCCTTGTCTGAAGTCATGGGGAGTGGTCCCAAAAAAAAGTTGTTGTCCCCTACCATGTATAACGCCACGAAATGGTACAAGACTGGGGGGCTGATTAAACCTACCTTGGCAACTAAAATATTGATTGACTTCTTGAATTTCACCTTAGGATGGTCACTACCCACACGATCCTCCCAAGATAAACACATGCTCAAGGGACCTCATAATAAAAAAGGTAGGAGCAGTGGGGCAAACGCGAGGCATCCTTACTGTCTGCAAAACCACAATTCTATAATAGTGAACTTACGCCCAATGAATAAATATCTAAACCAATGGATTGTAAGCATTACAATTAAAAGGACAACATCACAATTCAGAGTTTAAAAGCACATGTTTTAGGCGTTCCATAAATGAAATTTTCTTTGTAAAACTCATGAATTTCATATGCAATGCAATGTCAGTCCTCACGGATAACATTTTACTGATGTGTCATCCTCGTGGATAAGTTTTCATGGTATCTCAATACTAAAGTCATCTCGAGCTCACAAAGGTGGGAGGCACTTTTCGAACCAGCATCAAAAGCATCCTGAAATTCCTCCGACTCCCATTTGGCATTGTTGTAGCGTGACAGGATGCTATCTCTTGTTCACATGATATGCCATGTAATGCACATACCATGCAATCTTGTCTCAACGGTATCAAAAGATTTAATGCAAGCAAATGAATCACACGATCATGTTATTTTTCAAAAATTCAATGCAGAAATCACACATAAACTAGCAAGTTCTCAAAATACAATCATGAATTAAAACCATTGATTTACAGTTCCAATGTCAATCCAGAAAAACCATAAAGGTTAGAGAACCACTCGCTTTTTTAGTAATCACTTGATTCATTAACAAGCGGATGAACGCGCCACAGATGAATGATAGGCAAACGAATGGGCGGTCGAACAGCTAGGGCGACGAACGGGCTAGGGCGAGGATAGGCACGGGGTTCGAGTAGAGTACCGATGTTTTGACGGTTGATACTCGAATGAACTAATATCGGATCCTATTTATAAGAGGAAGCAACTGACGGATCGGCTAACCAAGCAACGACATGTATGCACCACATGTCATCAAATTGGTGGTACACACATGACACGTGCCACATGACATGTGGTTGCCACATGTCACCTTACGATGACAGGTGTCACTAGTGGTGCTACCGCTTGACATGTGACACTCCGAGATGTCATGTGTTAACACATGGCCCCGCAACTATCCTACATGTGGTCACATATCCCTCTACTCCCGATTGTCTCAATTTTACACATATTTGGCACAACTGGTACCCAATCTAAATACAAACTATGCGTTGTCATGGTTTAGACCCTAATTCCTCACGAAATAATCTCTCAACCTCATAAAGGAATTATACACAAATTCTTACCACAATAATTTCTTGGCTAGAACACAAACATCGTGGAACTTCCGAAGAAATCAATTATCTCGCAAGAAGAACTCCTTTGCAAGTTGGGCACACCAAGCACTTGTACGAAATTGTTGCTTCAAGGCTACGTATTGATCACCATAGCCACACAAGTTGCCCACAAGTACATATATATATATGCACCATGCCCTAAGAAAAATCAAAACTGACTATTGCAGCGATAAAGCCCATATCTTTTTTTTTTCTTCTTATTATCCTTTCTTGGCCGAGTCAAATCCCAAATTCAAAGTCCACTTGGACTTTCCAATTGAAGACCAAAGAATCCAAACAGTATACGAAACTTACATCCAAATATTCAAAAAAATTTGATTTCCAAAACCTGATCTTGGAATTCTCTTATTTATTTATTTCAGAATTTTACTTCAGGCTTAAACTTGAGACATATTCTGGCTCGATGTTTGAACCATGTCACAATCGCTTCACTAGAACTTCCAACTTCTCTATTACTCTCTCAACAGCCCCAATAGGTTTAATCATTATAGATGTCTTCCAAATTCAAACCGCACTTAAACTTCACTTTAACCGTGGACCTCATTAGAACACCAACTGCAAATGTACCTTTAACTGTTTCACAATGACTTTTTTACACAAACTCATTAACCGCAAATAAAGCAAAACCATCATTCCATCCATATCTGTCAGGAGACCGCATATGTACATTTTCAATATCAATAGTTATAGCAACCGTTGAGTCTATAGGCTTCACCTCGCTACAAGCACCATTTGTGTCGATTATTTCGCTAGTAACCACTACCTCAGGAGTTTCTAATTTGCAACTCCACCTCAAGCTGAACACCGTTCAAATCCATATGAACACTGATAAAATCATTCTTAGCCATAAATATTGGAGACTCATCAAATATAACTACTTTGTTGATAACAAGTGAATTTAATTTAGGGTACCACAACCAATAACCTGCTCACCTTGTGCATAGCCTAACAACATGAACTTTTTTGCCCTTCCATCGAGCTTACCATCATAAACTCGAACATAACATTGGCAACCAAATATTCTAAGAATAGAATAATCAGCAATGTTACTTGACTACACTTCTTTGAGAGTCCGATATCTAATCGCAATTGATGTGGATCTATTCATCAGGGTACTCGCTATACTAAGCGCATCCGCTAGAAATCTCCTAGTTACACTAGCACTAGGGAGCATTTTGTGGACCGTCCCTAGTAATTTTCTACTTATCAATTCTACAACATATTGTGGTTCATTGGCATTAGTGCAGTGTCTCACTATGCCTTTATTCATGCAGAGTTCATTTTAAATCTCTGAGAAATACTCCTTATTTTCATCAGTCCACACATGCTTAATCATTTTACTAGTTTCCTTTTCGATCAAAGCTTTCAACTGTCTAATCCTGACATTAGTATCAAACTTGTGCCTAAGCAAAAATACGCAGGGTTTCTTCGAGTAGTCATTAACAATTGTTAGCATAAATCTGACACTCTTCCTCGAAGGAAACCGTGACAAACTGCGAATAGCTAAGTAAATTAAATCTACAATTTTCATGGTTTCTCTCATAGTCGTACTGAACTACATTTTTCATCGTTGATGTAAATCACAACACCTGCATAAATTCAATTCATCAGTTATATAACCATATGATAAATTTCTTTCACTTAGAACCTTCAGATTTCTCTCGCTAATGTGCCCCAAACTCCATAATTCTGTAACGATCCGATTTTTTGCCGGATGAAATTTATAAACGAAATCGATATTATCGAGCTTGGAGTTATAGTAAATGTGATTTGGGGGATATTATATTTGAGTGATGGATTATTTTGAGTTTAATAATATAGTTAAAGGCGATTCATTAGACGAACTGTTCATGTGCATGGTCGATTGTGTAAGTCAGCCCGGTGCAAAGTTGGTTCGTGGTTTGAGCTCGAAGCACCCCAAACTGCTATAACCCCATTGCCTCCATCCCCTATAAAAGGGCCCTGCCACTCTCTCTCCTCTCATTTCAAGAACTCTCACTCTCTCTCGCCCTTCTCTTTTGTCTCACTCTATCTCTCTCTTCGAGCTCTCGTTCTCTCCCTCATCGCTGTGTCAGTAACTCTGGAGCTCGATGTAGATGATCCATGAGTTGTTCTAGGCCTTGTATACCATACCTCGATACCGTCCATCTCCTACCCCGTCAGTCTCTCCTGTGTGCAACCCGCTAAAGAAGAAAGCTCTATTCGAGCTCGGCTGGATGGTGAAATTGATTCTATTGTATTCGCACGTAAATTTGAGGCAAGTAGATATCTATCCTTACTCTAGATTGCCATTTATCATTTGCTCTTGTGAAGGACTGCTCCTCAATCCCTTAAGCAGAGCTGCTAACGTCCTAGGGCATCATCCGACACTAGCAAGCTCTGTTTTAATATGTTATTATATAGATAATAGAGAGCGCATGTGGAAGTTAGTCCATATAAAAACAAGTAATGGACCACCCAAAAGGAAGACAAGTGCATGCCATAAGGAAATGGCAAGCATGCCGCCTAAAGGTCTGGTCTTATTAGGGTTTCCTAACCTATATCACACACACTTATCTCTAGCAATATAGTTAGAAAATATTGAGTTTATATACATATACATATATCTTTTGAGATGGTTCTGTACAAAATTCAAAGGTACTTTTGGAGGATTACAAAAAAGATGTATACTCCAGAATACCAAGCTAGCATCATTTCAGTCATCCAAAACCATCACTATCGGCCGTAGTCGCAGGAACCTGGATCTGAAAAAGGGTTTAACAATATGAATGAGCCAAAGTTCAGTAAATAAATACGTCTAGCCAAACGACTAAACTATTTAATTCATTATTCATTCATGTAGAAACTAAACATTTTGCGAATACCTAAGAACACATTAACAACTACCACATAGCGCATATATAAGGGCTATGGCTAATCAGATTTCCACTAGAGTCGACATTCGAACTACCAAACCTCACAAATGGTCCTTTATTGCTCATGGCTGAATGCCCTTTCATAGCCCAATCTCCAATTCCCATCATTTCGCAAACAACCACAATGATCCATCTTGTAATTCCAACTTCTAAGAACCTCAAGATGCTAGATTATCGACTATATTTGATTCACACACAATGGAGCTTCATAAACTCTTCCCCCAGTTTCATCCTTGAATGCTCACTTGCGGCTCCTAGCTAAATTCAAGTAGATTTGAAGACAAGTACGACAAACAGCTCACATCTTTTGGTTACCTATAGACCTACGAATATACTCTTGTGA
Source organism: Psidium friedrichsthalianum (assembly GCA_019149425.1). Lineage (NCBI taxonomy): Eukaryota > Viridiplantae > Streptophyta > Magnoliopsida > Myrtales > Myrtaceae > Psidium > Psidium friedrichsthalianum. The sequence goes on from JAGVVM010002447.1 coordinate 35,857, forward strand.
GTAGAATAAATATGCATAACAAATTGGGAGTGAACCCCCATCCAAAGCTCACGGCCGAATACGCATTCATGGTTCTAAGCCCAATTCACTCTGATTCATTGACAAATCAGATGATCAACTTTCATATCTTTACGACCCATGACCCCAGGATACCCGATCAAGCAACGGATCATTTGTTTAACAATGATTTCTCCTCCATGCATTCAAAGCTTCCTTTTACCATACCCATTTTCGAAGTAACCCAAATCACCAAAATGAATGAACATTGGATAGCTTGTAGTAGGGATAAAAGGAGTACTTGCCTTAGGAATGCGTACGAAGAAGAACAAAATCTGAATTGCGTCGAAAGTATTGTGGGCCTCCTCCAATTAGCTTCCGTCCAGCTCAAAGTCATGAAATTCCCTCAAATTTTTGAATGATTAGCCCTTAGATCCATGTTTTCCATGACCTTATGGTCGTGTAGGAAAAAATGAAGCTCAATTCTCCTTTCAGAAGAGCTCAAAACCGATCGTTTTTCTCTTGCCGTTCGTTGAAATCCGAGAGAGAGCTCTCAAGTTGAGGAGCTTTCACGAAAGACAAAGGAGAGAAATGAGGGAGGAGAGAGAAATAGGGACCATATATATATGAGGAAAATGGGTGGATTGGTTCAAAAGAGTACCCGATTTAATTCTAATTCCCAAACCAATCTTGCGTCGAACTGTTTACTCAAGTTAAAGTTATCAATCAAATAAAAATGATCCATCTAACCTCATCATAACCGACTATCTCGTTACCTTAAGTAATCCACCACAACACGATTTATTAAATGTCCAATATATAATTTCGAATAACTTGGCCTTGAAATAACCGATCTGCTCGTTGATCTAACTGGAGAAAATTCATGGGCCTTATAGCTCTAATGGGGAACGTCGGTTTTTGTGACGACCCAAGCTCGCCACCTGCTTACTGACTACACACTCTTCTTTAATCTGATATATATAGTATACATAGTGCATCTAGAAGCTATAAACCAAAACAATCAGCAGCTATACGAGCACAAGTGCGTGAAAACAATTGACAAGCACGCCCGAAGGATATGGCCTTACTCATAGGTTCGCTAATATGTACCTTCCACGCATTCATCAAAATATTCACCCATGACATGAACATTTGAGTTAATATACATAGATACTAGTTAGTTACATTATCCCTTCATTAAACGAAACCATTGAATACATTGAGAGGAATTCAAAAGGGTCTCATTTACTCCTAGGTATTAACTATCGTCAACATTTGCGTGCTCCAACGCCACCTTCCATGTCCACCACTTCTCAAATGGCTAGCTATTTGAAAAATGGTTAATCAACAGAAGTGTACTGAAACTTAACGTGTAGGACTTTTTAAACCAATCGACTAAATCACTTATCATCACTTGGTCAAGCAAAACCCACATTTACAGCCAACCAAGACCTAACACGCAAATCACATACATGGCACTAATGATAGGCGAATATGAGACTCGATAGTGACTCCACACGTTATGAGCTATAACCTCACACACGCATGAACATACAAAAGACCACATGCTTGCTTTTTAGTTTCCACTTCATTACCAGTTTTCCATGGGACACAAGCCATGGTTCTTGAGGGACATAGGCCTCAATTTCGTCTCTGAGGGATACAAGCCTTGATTCTAAGGGATAAATACCTCAGCTTATCATCCATGAGATACCGACCATGGGAATCATGACGGACACATGCCTCAATTCTCCCTTACACCAAGGCTTCTAAGGGACACGGGTCTCAGGCATTCCATTCTAGCAGAACATAAGCTGTGGATTTCCCGATTTCCCTCCAGTTCCCATGGGATATTATTCGAACACATGCGGATATGAAATATCCTCTTCAAGACATAGGCTAATGAGATCCTTAGTTCATTCATTCATTTATTCAATGCAAACCAACCATTAACCTCACACACAACTCACATACACAATCGACCTTGAAACTCAATTAGGAAAGACATTCAACTAAGTACATGCTTTAATACTTATGTGCAATGCAATTGATCACACGACTCGACCACCTAGAGTCATAAGACCTAACTTTCTCATCCATTTCCTACAAGCGTAAACCCAAATACATCATACACATTACATGGCCACAAGGTGAACACCCATACACAATACAATAGACCATTCATGTAATAACAACAACATGCAGTACAATCATCCATAGATCCCAGCTACACAAATCCTACAGAAACTAATTTAAGCAACGGATTCGACTATGAAATTGAACTTCCTATACATGTAGGCCGATCCTTTATTCGACACACCCAATACCCAAACCTCATTAGACATCCACAAGAGACAAAGTCGTGATGCCTAATCTACAAACAAATAGGTAATCTAGTGGAAATGATTAGAGGTTCTCTTTATCTTAGTCCCAACTCGGGGAGGTGGAACTCATATTGATGCTGAGAACAAGGCCCAGTCACCATTCCTCTCATGGTTCATGCCAATCATCCATTTACCATCTAATCCCAATTTATTTCAATTGACGATAAACAAGACGATCAGTTCTCCCATTCTAACTACCCATAACTTATGGATATTAGATTACTCAATGGATCGAACATGCAAAGTCGATTTTCCTGACATGCAAGCTAAACTTCCCTTCATTAAACTCGTTTTTAAGATTCACCATTTGTACACAATCAAATAGCAAAAGGATAACTCACTTGCAAGATTAGGAGTTTACTTGCCTTAGGATCAATGTCAAAGAAAATGGAGCTCGAATCGCCATTCGATCGAGCTTAGCTTCTTTCTTTTTGCACTTGACCAAGGGTAGGATGACGAGTTGGTTTGTGGGCGAGATAGCGAGCAGCTGAGCTGAGGCAGAGAGTGTTGTTGCTTGAGTGAGCTCAATCGAGGGGGAAAGGCAAAGTAACCAAGGAGGAGAGGGAGAGAGAGAGCTTGGTGGGGGGCGTGTGCGCAAGAGGGGGAGGAGGAAAATGCGTGTGTGTGTGTGTGTGTGTGTGTGTGTGTGTGTGAGAGAGAGGAGGTGGGAGATTTATAGGGGAAAATTATAAATCACTGATGTGGGCTTTTTTTTTTTTGGCGAAGCTTCGTGCTCATTTCGAGGATCAAATTCATGCCTAGACCAGTATTATTCTCATTAACACAATGGAAGGAATCACCAATAGTATAATTATAAATGCCATGTTTGGCAATCTCATTAAACTTGAGAATCCACCATACAAAATATTAAATGCCCCAATTTCTGTTACTATAAAAACTAAGCCCAACATTT
>JAGVVM010002448.1:0-11566 GCA_019149425.1 Psidium friedrichsthalianum
CAACCAGTTTAGGGTTGACAGACGTCCCAAGCCGCGATCAGGAGCCAGTGAGTAGGGACTCTCAAACATCGGTCATCCACACCCGAACCAACACGAGACTAGCTGATTATCGAAGAGCCACAGGAGAGGCAGAACTGACCTTGAATAAGTGCACCTTTCATTTCATGCTTAATTCCCCTACACTCAGGGCGGATCAATTTGTGGCAATGTCGCTGACTGCCATAATGAGAAATGTTGAATGGCCTCACGTAGGGAAATTTCAAATGAAAAGCCCAGGCGAGCTCGAAGACGGGTAACTGTGTGTCGTTCCAATTTACCCTCAATCGTTGCAAAATGCTAAATTGGATTTGTTCCATTCTCACCCAGGGGATTGCAAATTGCCTCAAGAGTGTCGCAAAATGAAATGACCCAATGGAATGCGATAGGACTCATTTGCCTTGAAGGTAACCTTTAAATTAAAGGAGCCCTCCGGTCCACGGACCCGATGGCATAGAAAATGATGATGGCCCAAGGCAACCCGAAAGAAAACAAGGCCCAACTAAGCAAAGCACTTATGTGGCAAGCTCAAAGTGAAGGGCAACTCGGGACATACAATCCAATCCAGTCCAAATGAAGGAACTTCCTCAATTCAAATTCAATGGAAGTACACACAAGGGTAAAACAGTATCGTTCCAATTTTTTCTAGAATATGAAGAACATATACTGTCGCATTCCCTTTCATTTTTGCAGGGGAAGTCTCTACTGGCCAGATTTTCCTGTCTACCATTCCCTATCAGTATCACCTCCGCTACTCGTCTCCAATCTCGAGCCAAGCAAACCCGACGTCTCTGCGAAAAAGATGAAAGAGACGCTACCACTTTGAAAAAAGAAGGAAGGAAAAGACAAGCTGAGTGGGAGACAAGAAAATTTACGGCAGGAAAGAAGATACGACTCGTCGTTATTGGGGGACTCGCCAGCAAATCGACGGTGGAGATAACGACAGGGGGCACCCCTACCACTATGAAAAGATGAAAGAAAATAAACCGTGCAGGAGACACGGTAAAAGGTTGAGAAAAGACAGGAATCTTGGAAGGAGCGATACGATTTCTGAATCCATACCTAGGTTTTAAAAGAGGCGTTCCCCTGATAATTTTCATCCGTGCTCAAAGGAGAGTTTCAAAGCATACACGATCACTCAGAGAAGTTTTGAGAGAGTGAAAATATAGGAGAGAGTAGCAAACCTTGAAGAACCGTTAATCAATCAAGGATGTCTCAACCCAACAATCTCGAGAACTATCGCTACTTGCTGAACATGGGAGAAGCAGAGTTCGATGCCATGTTTGGAATTCATACCATGGAGCCTGGCCCTTCCGCCCATGATGTTCAAGACCTCGATAAAGATAAAGACAACGATAACCAGGGTCAAAGGAAACGTCGTCGGCGTCACACCGAGTCTCAGATTCAAAAGCTTGAAGATTTCTTCAAAAGGTATCCTATGCCGGATGACAAACAAAGAAGGAAGATAAGCCAAGAAACAGGGTTGAACCTTATGCAAATCAAGTTTTGGTTTCAAAACAGGCGAACCCGAGTAAGGACTCAACACGAGCGTAGTGAAGTTGAGTTTCTGAAAGCTGAAAATGAGAAACTCCGAGCAGAGAACAAGAGGTATAAGGAAGCTTTCGACTCCACCACTTGCCCCAACTGCCATAGCCTCCTCGCACTCGACGAAAGACAATACTTGAAGATCGAGAACGCCCGTTTAAGAGGTGAGTTAGATCAGTTCATAACAGAATCGAGTTCTGTTGGAGCAGGGTACAAAAAAAACAATCCTACTGGATCAGCATCGATACCTCCCGAGAAAGAGGGGACAGATCACCACCAAGCGGACATTGACGATGATCTTTTCGCCATGATCGACCAGTTCGATGTCGGTAGAACATCGGAGTTGTGATGCGCATGCTCAGCCAGTTGACCATCGAACCTTCAACATGGCCGACGCGTACCTGATCCGGAACGAAGACGGCTAATCATTGGAGAGCCTGCAGAGGAAGAAAAACTAATCCAGGATGCATATGCTTATTTTCTGCTTTATGAATGTATGAAATTAACGCAAAAGTAAGAAGCAATCATTTCCCTTTCCTCCGTTAAATGCCCGAGTCCGCCACCGTACCAAACTCGCGGCAAATTAATCGCAACTAAAAATCCGTGCAAACTCGAAGGGTAAATCTGTATCGTTTCAATTTACCCTCAAATTGCTCCAAGTTTTAAATTGAATTCCTTGTATTTTCAGGAATTTGCGAACTGCCCCAAGAATACAGCCGTACCCGAATGCGAAGTCCTTTTGTTAAACGAAACCGGGGGCAAATCAATCCCCAAGCATTACCACTGGATGGACAGCTTCAGACGAAGAAAAATGCGAACAAAAGACCCGGACAATCTCAGACATGGGTAATTCTGTATCGTTCTAATTTGCACATAATCATCTCGAGTCCTGAATTGTTTTATTCCATTCTTAACAGGAATTGCAAATTACCTCGAGAAATACCGTAACATGGCCCAAGGTGATGCAACAGATTTGCGTTATCCCCAAGGATTAACCTTTGAAAGGAAAGCCCCATAGACACCTACGGTCCAATGGACCGAACGGTATGGGGGATGACAGTAGGTCCGAAATATCCCGAGTTCGATCCCCAAGGGTGGGGAATGTTGGGCATTCAACTGCTAAACCATGGCGGACGCTGTCATTAAACAAACCGAAATGCTCCCTCACCCATATGCTTCATCGCGCAGGGGCAAAGTTTGAGACGAACCGCCTCTCGACATAAGGAGTAGGCTTCCCAATTTGTTCGGTCCGCCCACATACCAGGGGCAATTCAAATCCGCTCATATTTGCACATTATATAAACACACATGATGCTAAAAATTGTCACATCTGCATTGTGCTCACACATTTCATGAATTATGCATGACTATTCCGCATGTTTAAATTCACCAACTTTAACTTAGAGCATAAACTGCACATGAAACGCCAAATATGTAGGATGGGGCATGACAGGACGATGAAAGGCAACCTTTCTTGAGAGCGAGAGAAAGCCCTGAAATCCCCCATTCAGATTGCAATCGGGGTATTCATGCGACAATGACCTCCTTGAACAGAATTGGTAATGCAAACTTGACAGAATAGTTTTGCATGACTCAAATATTAATTGATTGCATCATGAGTTACTATGCATATTGTTTCTAATCATTGCAAACTTAGCTGAGTAATTCTGCATGAGCCAAGGAACTCATTGATAAACATGCTTGCACATGTCACATCTGACACTGCCTGACGGGTGACACGTTCTCGATGTTCGAACTATTTCAAGGTCTCGAAATCCATTCGGCGATTATTGAATGAATAAGCCTAGTTATCAAGAAATCACTAGGCAGTCTTCCAAATCCTCAAGTAAGTATATCTTCAAACTGGACTTATCAAGAGAATGGATTCTAACAATTGTCAGGGTGCTTGAATCCATTGCGACACATACAGGTATCCACCTTCTTCAATGAAGCATGATTTGTCTCAAAGACAGAAATGTTCGAGACCTTGTGATCTCTGCCTCTTTGGTTTATTCCTAAAGCGACAGGAGAATATAATTTAAGTTTAAGTTTTTGCAGGATTTCTGGTCTCCCCAGATTCCAGAATGACACCCTTTGAGGCAAATCAAGTCCTTCTTACAGGCAAACCAAGTCCTTCTTACAGGCGAACCAAGTCCTTCTTACAGGCACCAAGTCCTTCTTACAGGCAAATCAAGTCCTTCTTACAGGCACACCAAGTCCTTCTTACAGGCGAACCAAGTCCTTCTTACAGGCACCAAGTCCTTCTTACAGGCAAACCAAGTCCTTCTTACAGGCAAACCAAGTCCTTCTTACAGGCACCAAGTCCTTCTTACAGGCAAACCAAGTCCTTCTTACAGGCGAACCAAGTCCTTCTTACAGGCACCAAGTCCTTCTTACAGGCAAATCAAGTCCTTCTTACAGGCGAACCAAGTCCTTCTTACAGGCACCAAGTCCTTCTTACAGGCAAATCAAGTCCTTCTTACAGGCAAACCAAGTCCTTCTTACAGGCACCAAGTCCTTCTTACAGGCGAACCAAGTCCTTCTTACAGGCACCAAGTCCTTCTTACAGGCAAATCAAGTCCTTCTTACAGGCAAACCAAGTCCTTCTTACAGGCACCAAGTCCTTCTTACAGGCAAATCAAGTCCTTCTTACAGGCAAATCAAGTCCTTCTTACAGGCAAACCAAGTCCTTCTTACAGGCATCAAGTCCTTTCTACAGGCACCAAAGTCCTTTCTACAGGCACTAAAGTCCTTTTTACAGGCATCAAGTCCTTTTTACAGGCACCAAGTCCTTTCTACAGGCACAAAGTCCTTCTTACAGGCATTTTCATGGGGTGACCTACCATACGGGTCAAATGGTACGACCCACCATACGGGTCAAATTTTAATTCAATTTTTAATCAGTAGAATCCTTTCATTAGGAGTCTACCATGGGTTGACCTATCATACGGGCTCAAGTTTAACCACCCTAAAGTTTTCTTATAACGAATCCTTAGGTTCTCATTCCATTTTCAGTGGATCAAATGTCACGACTCTTTTTATTTTCTTGGGTTGAGTTGATTAGGATTCAGGTGTCATCTCGTCTTTGAAATGAACCTCTCCCGAGCTTCCTTTCAAAGAGGGGCAGCTGTTGACACCTGATTTTTTAATTATCTGTTCTCTTTCAAAATTAATAAAAATTCAGAAAATTAAAAAAATCAACTTTGGAGACCTTGGCCAAGCCTAGAGAACTAATTTTGACCAAAAAGTGATTTTTCATATTTTCAGTATTTTTTAGTATTTTTTTTTATTTTCAAAAATTCATGAAAAATCAAGAAAAAATGAGAAAATTGAAAAAACAACTTTGGAAGCCTTGGTCAACCCTAGGTAACCATTTTTGAACAAAAAATAATTTTTCATATTTTTCACATTTTTTAATATTTTTCTGAAATTAGGAAAATATTATAAAAATATAACGTTTGAGGCCATAAAAATATGAATATTTAGTCGTTATTTTTATTTTTATTTATTTAATTTTCTCTTTATTATGGCCACAGAAAATCTACAAAAAAAATTGGTTTGGGATCGAGAATTAATTAGTTAATCTCATTTTTAGATTGAATAAAAATTATAGAAATTTCAGTTAGCTCTGAAGTTTTCAATTGTTGCATTTATGGAGTCATGACATTGTCTCCTAATAGTCTAAATTTTCAATTTGGTCCAAATTGTACCCGAAATGACTCAATGTTGCAAAAGGACCCCCGGTTGGATTTTGCAATTTGGCCCATAAGTTAATGAAAAAAAAATGAAATTAAGCTTTTTCTAGGGGCATCCCTGAAAATCAAAACCCATCAGAAAAAGGGAAAGGAACTATAAAAACAAAAGAAAAAAAATATTTTAGTAAAAATTGTCCATCACAAGGAATTTTAATCGAAATTATATTATTAAAATATTATGGATACTTTTATAATTTAAAAAAAATGAAATAAAAAATAAAGTTGGAAGTGTTTTTAGTTATGTGGGTTGGATCGAACAACGGTTGGATTAGGAATGAGTCGATAGATTTATACTATATACAAAATAGATCAAAATAGATCAAATAAGTCAATATAAATTGGCAATATTCAATTCGATACAATCGTTTGGGATCCATCCGGTCTTTTTGAAGTGGCGCGTCTCGGAAAGTGTTTTGTCATGTTGGTCCAAGAGTTGAATGAACTATCAAATTTTGCAAAATAGGAGAGGGGTACCGAAGAGAAAAATGGAGAGGGGATGAAATTTTTACAAAAAAAAAAAAAAAAGAATTAATAATAATAATAATGAAATGATGAATAATGATGATCGAGATGGGTTGGGGGCAATCCTTCCTATTCCATGGTCAAGGAGTATTTTAATATGGATAATATGGCGACCCAAAGGATTGTCGTTCAAAAATAGCCCGAGAGCGACCCATTTTCGACGAGCTAAACTTCGGCAAAAGGTATATTTGGAGTCGGATGAAAAACACACCAACACGAACGGCGAGACCCATTTACACGCGTGGCATTATCGGGAATTCTGATTTCAATCCAAGGCCATGCTCGGTTAACGCTGCAGTAGTAGATTGTTTCCCTCTTGAATAGGTCATTTGGAAGAATAATTAAAAAAATTTGCCCACACCACGTCCACCAGGAGAAAGGCTAAAGAAAAGAGAGGATTTGGGACCCTCTCTTCTTCCTCCAAATTACTACGCTCCAAGTTTAGAGAATGGGAGGAGATAGTCCAAAAAGGGAAGCTTTTGAGGAGGGAACATTCATCATTAATAAGATAAAATACACATTATGGGGGACAAGAAATCGTGGAGAGGTCTTTTTGAATCATTTGCCCTAACAACCCTCAAAAAAAAAGTTGTTGCCGAACTTAACGATCCTGATCCAGAGAGAATGGAGGGGGGCAGATATTTTGTTTTTTTTTAAAAAATCTGGATGAGGAGAAAAGGGGGCGGCTCTGCTGGACTTTTTGGAGAGACTCTCTCTCTCGATTTTTTTTCGGACTTCCTCTGGGAATTTGGTTTTGAACGGAGGAAGCTTGCGCCTCGGATGATTTTGGGACTTTGACGGATCATCTCGTATGTGTCTTCTTAATTGTTAGTGCGTTTTGATTCCTCAGTTTGCAGATCTTGGTACCTTGTGGATTTTCGTTTCAACCCGAGCTGGGATTTGGAGGGCTTGCATGGTGTATACACTCTCGAGGATTCGATTCCCCGGTGCAACCTTCTCGCGCAAGTCCTCTCCTTCCAGTTTCAGTGGCGACTGCAGGAGCTCTGGTGTGTCGTTTTTACTGAATATTAAGGCTTCCCTCTCACGCACACTCTCTCTATCTCGGGGTTGAGTTGTGCACTTGGTTCGATGGTTCTTGTTTTCGCTGGTTCGGGTCGACCTTGATAATAAGACATTGCTAAAGTAAACTTTTTTGGTCGAATGTTTGAAAGATTTCATGTAGTTTCAGGACAAGGGTAGCCTCATGAGCTGACATACTTCCCATATTCATCTCTCAAAACGGTATATTTCTTTTCCCAAGGGTAGCCTCGAGGGTGATAAAGCTACTTACTTGTTTTAAAAATCATTTTGGGTGTGAATGTTATGGCAATCTGCCCATGTCCATTGAGATGTTGGACTTGTTGATGCGTGACTGACTGCTTCATTCGCGACGTTGTGGCGTTCGATTGAATGTCGTATGGGGAAGTAAGAAGACCATCCACCTGATTGAATGTTTAACCATCTCTGCTCTGTTTGCTTAATTTGCAATGTATACATGATTTGCGCGGTCATGCGTTCTCTAGCTCGGAGCTCTTTTGTTCCTCGACTACTTTTGGAATCGCTAGCTGTGGAAGTAATTTTTCGTATTATCGGTTGGTTAATGTCTCTTTCTAAACTTAGTATTGAGTGTAATGCCCTTTTTTTTAGATTTTTCGTATGTTAATGCCTAGAGAAATATCAAACTGATTTTACATTTCGTTTTCATCGTCAGAGAGTTTAACATATGGGTAGTTCGAATTTTTAGTGGTCATATTAGAATCTTCAACTTGTTTTAACTTGGGTCAAGTCGTCTTTTCTGGATAACCATTATCTGAAATTTCTTTAGATGCAATTTTAGAGTTCAACCTCTGGAGCATGGTCTGTCGTCTGCGTATATTGGGAACGCGATACTTTCATAATCCCTGTGAATAGGATTAAGCATGATTTGTTTTAAGTAAATTGGTAGTGGTCTGAAAGGAGAATGAGAGAGTTAAGCGAAGAATGCAACAAGAAAAGGACAAGCTAGACAAATGAGATTGCATGCTATAAAGCTTCCTCATGATACGTGAATACTGATTGCATCATAATTACATGTATTGATGAAGATTCTCGTGCCTAGTTCTCTCGCAATGGTGTTTCTTGACCTTATGCGGCATATTTTCATTGATTACCTAATCTTTACTATTTTTTATAGGGAATACCATTTTTTTGGAAGCTAACCTGATGCCTATTTATATAAAAAAATATTGGCTAGAAAGTCTTCTCATGATTCTAACACCTTATCCTTATCCTTAATTGCATCTGAGAGAGGCCTTATTCTCGAAGGCTATATTGATATCCTTGTTTCCTCAACACTATTAAGAGGCAATTGTTCTCGATGTATCCATTTTAGAAAATGGCAATAATCTCTATAAACCGTACGACGCTGGATTTAGCCAAGATATATCCATGACCGTGAACTCGGCTAATAAGAAATCAGAACTAAGTGCCTTTTTCCTTTATTCCTATTTTTATTATTTTCATTTATTTATTTATTTATTTATTTATTTATTTATTATTATTGTTATTCTTATTATTGCTATTATTATTGTTATTATTAAATGAGTATAGATTTTTCACTATTTCTCCATTTCCTAGATTTTTTTTTTTTTTTTTTTTTTTTTCATGTCAGGTAAAAAGGAAGACTCCAATCCATGGTAAATTCCATGGATGTGCAAAATCGGCCTAGACAAGCTCCTAAGTGTCCACCAATTTCTCAGCCGATCAATGATTAAAAGTCCCTCTTAATTCAAAAGAGACTCTCTATATTGGGAACATAGAGAGCAAAAAATCAATTATAGAAATCCCTCCCAAAAAAACGGGAGATAAGTACTCTTTCTACTCTTCTGGTTTTAGGTGCAGATTAGCACATATTTTGTATACTGACACTTCATTCTATTTTATGTCAGACAACCGCAGCCCTACATCAACGGTCAATCCTACGGAAGCACAAAATTGGCTTGAAGTAATCCCTAAGCGCGCACAAATTTCAAATTGTTGAATTAATTTGTTGTACTTTATTTTTAAGAACTCAAACCCCAGAATGGAGAGGCAAAACACATCCACTGGAGGTCATTTAAATACTTGCACCATAAATCCCAAAGGGAAGAGCCAAGCCAATGCTTAGCCTCCCATTGGAGGTTTTTACTTACAGTAGTTTAAATACCTGCAACTTAAATACCTGTACCTTAAATCCCAAAGGGAAGAGCCAAGCCAATGCTTAGCCTCCCATTGGAGGTTTTTACTTACAGTAGTTTAATAAATACCTGTACCTTAAATCCCAAAGGGAAGAGCCAAGCCAATGCTTAGCCTCCCATTGGAGGTTTTTACTTACAGTAGTTTAAATACCTGCAACTTAAATACCTGTACCTTAAATCCCAAAGGGAAGAGCCAAGCCAATGCTTAGCCTCCCATTGGAGGTTTTTACTTACAGTAGTTTAATAAATACCTGTACCTTAAATCCCAAAGGGAAGAGCCAAGCCAATGCTTAGCCTCCCATTGGAGGTTTTTACTTACAGTAGTTTAAATACCTGCAACTTAAATACCTGTACCTTAAATCCCAAAGGGAAGAGCCAAGCCAATGCTTAGCCTCCCATTGGAGGTTTTTACTTACAGTAGTTTAAATACCTGCAACTTAAATATTTGTACCTTAAATCCCAAAGGGAAGAGCCAAGCCAATGCTAGGCCTCCCATTGGAGGTGTTTATTCACTGTCATTTACTTCCTGTAATTTAAATTCTTGCACCATCAGACCCCAGAATGGGTAGGCCGAGTCAAGGCCGAGTCCCTCGTTGGAGGTTGTAATATCGCACAGAAGTCGTTAGCTTGCTCCCTCTTCCGGCTTCAGGGAATATATCGCATCTTCTGATATTGTATTTATATTCAGAATATTTCGCATCGTTAGTCTTATTCGACTCGAAAATATTAAAAAAATATATCATTCATATGCATTTCACATAGTGTAGTTCATGTGTATTTGGTCATGTCGCATTCGCATTTATATTGTCATTGATTTATGCGTATTCATATAAAAAATTCAAAACGGGCCCCCTCAACTGGCTCATCTTATTTTTAATGATCCATTCGCATGTCGCGTCCGCATGTCCAGATTTATTTATCGTATGCGGATGTCCATGTTTGCATTTTCACGTGCGCATGTTACGTATACATGTCCACGTACGCATGTCGCGTATGCACGTCTGCGTACGCATGTCCGCGTTCTCACGTCCACATATGCATGTCGCATACGCATGTCCACGTACACATGTTACGTATGCACGTCAACGTCCGCATGTTCGCGTTCTCACGTGCACGTACGCATGTCGTATACGCTCGTCCATGTTCGCATGCCCTCGTTCGTACGTCCATGTACGCATGTCGCGTACGCACGTCCACGTACGCATGTCGCGTACGCACGTCCACGTACGCTCATCCACGAATACACGTCCCGTCTATACGTCTACGTATGCATGTCACGTACACACATCCATGTATGTATGTCCGCATTCTCACATCCATGTATGCATATCGCGTATGCACGTCCATGTACGCATGTCACATATATACGTCCATGTACGCATGTCCGCGTTCGCACGTCCACGCACGCATGTTGCGTTTGCACGTTTACGTATGCATGTTCCCGTTTGCACATCCCTGTACGCATGTCGCGTTGATACGGCCACTTATGCATGTCATGTTTGCATATTGTATTTGTGTATCTTTGTATCTACATGTCGTATTCATATGTATTCAAATCTGTATGCCGTATTCGTATGTCTTTGTATCCGCCCGTCTGTATTCGTATACCTACATATGCATGTACGTCCGTATTCGCATGTCGTATTCGCAGGTCTGCGTTCGTGTGCTGTATTTGCATATCTACGTTCGCATGTAACATATTTTTACGTTTGCATGTCATATTTGCATATACATACTCGCATATTCACGATTGCGTGTCTTCGTTTGCATAATTCACGTTTTGTTTATCCATGCACTCATTACCATCCATGCACGTCATTTAAAAAGTGAAAACACAAAAAGAGAACACTCCATTAGGGTCTTAGGAATAAACCAAGCATGAGTTGCCAAATTAGGATATCCATGAAATTAAGGTACCGAAAGGGCATTAGTTTTAATTAACTAGTGTAACCAAGTCCCCGAACTCACAATCTCTGGTTCGCAGAAATAAATTAGTTCTCCCGCTAATTTATTTAGGTTTCTAATCGACCTACCAAGAACGATTAGTGGCGACTCCAAATTCTAAAATTATTTCAACAAAAACCAAAGTCGCGATTCGGTAGGGCTTGGGAGAGTCCGCGTTAGGTTAGTCAAATCTAATTAACCTAATAATCCGCTAACCCCCTTTAGAAAATAATAAAAAGATTTTGGAGGGTCGCGACAGTAGCAATGTTCTGGAAGCAAGTAGAACACAAAATTACTAGCATGCGATGTTGCATTTATATTGAATTTTATGGACATGGTCAGTGTATTGACATACTCACCTAAAAGATGTAGTGTGATCAAGTTAACGCTGTTTATAGATCCTTACGTTGCTTTCTAGAAAATCCGATATGGACTGGTTCGTAATTATGAATTCAACGCTTATTGGTCACTCTATTGACATGATATTCACATTTCGATTATTTATCCGATCTGCGATCCAATATTAGGTGAACGCGGTATAAGATGTGG
>JAGVVM010002449.1:0-35478 GCA_019149425.1 Psidium friedrichsthalianum
AATTTCCTTGATCTCCTGATGCGGCAGGAGGAGCGCTAGTGTCGATTGACACACAACTATTGTTGTGATATACCTACGTTTTGTCATTCTGTCTCTTGCCGATGAGAATAAAACTTGCTTTATGTCGATGTTATCGGATGATGCCATGAGATTAGATTTTTCTTTTTCCTAACTCCTAAGTAAATGAAAATGCGGTCACGGGTGATGTCATACTCGATCAAGTCCTCAGGGGGACTCGCCACTCGATCCAATGGTATGGCGTTACCAACTTAGCCACCTCCACCGGCAATTATTGCAGTTAAATATGCAATTCCTAATGGAAAATTGAAAAATTTACCTCATTACTGATGGGGACGTGTTCTGCTATTTATTCACCGTATTCAACAGTCTTAACGAGAAGCAAAGTCAAACCTAATTTCATAGGCCAACTTAGTACTTTCAGCATTAATAAAACATGTTTCAATCGATGGATCGTCTGAAAAAAAAATCAGGCTAACTCTCCCACACCCAACGCCAAAGAATTATAGGAAAAGAGAATGTGCTGCAATTGCAGGTATTTTGGCCCAAATTTTGGAACGAATAAAAATAAAAAACAATGCTTTTTTAATACATAATTGAAGGAAACCCGCTCTTACCATGCCGTTATTTTCCGAGTAATTTCCGATAACTTGTAATGCATCGCTGAAGGGATTGGCCGAGAGAAAGTTTCTTCCAATCGGAAGACGGAGGAAAACAAATCATAAGTCTCTATCAACCTAGCTTGTGATGCCTCCATCTCGGTTAGAAATAGAGGCCGTGATTCGACACATTTCGATATATTTCGAGCCCAAAGGTATCTCAAAAACAAAAGTTTGAAATTCTGATTTTATTTTTTTGGACATTACGGCCTAAAAGGTGGATTTTCTTGCTTTATTTGTCTTTTTTTTTTCCTATGTCTGGTGAATGACCGTATCATAGTCAATCTCCTGGCACAGATAAAAAGAAAAAGGAAAGCGAACGTAAGAAGAGAACCAAGAACGAAAAAGAGAAATCGATTTCGATGCGTGCAAAGATCGAACCCCGAGGAATTACTAAGCAATTGGATACGTCTGGACCACCCTTTGATGTGACTACGATGGAGGGTGTCAAATTTCCATGCGATGCTCACCAAGTTTTAGTATTCAAATGGATGAAGGATAGGATCGGAGTATACTTGTGAATAGTAGTCCACGTGCCAAGCCAAGAGAAGCCTACGACTTTAGCCTCGCATTAGGGCCGGTGCCTAATCGCTGACGTCAGACAACCAGGCCCCATCCATCCGAAATTACTGTTTTGACCTCAATTCTTGCTTTTTCATGCTTTCCAAGGCTATGTTTCGTGTTGTGGATGCTTGAAAGTGATTCTCAGTCTGGTTTAGCACAGTGCATTCTGGTTAGACGAGGCCATGGTCCGGTTCATAAAACGACAGTTCCAGTTTTAAATTTAGAAGAGTCAAAGGTTCCGGGCTGGTTCCTATCCAGTTCGGCCATTCCGAACCGCCAATTGTTCGAATCGATTTCTATTTTTTTATAAAGATTTTGAGTTTAAAAATTAGATTGTGATGAATTTGCAATAAAATTATAATCAAATTATCAAATAATGAATCATGAAATTATGAAATAATATATTATCAAATAAATGTAGGGAAAAAAAAGAAATAGGAGGAGATTTGAACTTAATAATTTATCATTAAGCGCCTACATATGTTTTTTGGGAATAAAAAAATCAAATCCATGTAGTTCTTTTACCTTTGATAACCCAATACTTACCTCACTCCTCAATCGTCGCTACTCGTTCCTGTACCAGTGGTGGTAATATCTCCGTCATCAAAAAAAATTCGAATTGATTATTACAATCTATCTCTTGTTGTCTATGTTAAGCCTTTGTCCAATCATCAACGCAAGCTTAACACTTTACTCATTCGGGAGTTAATCTGAATTTCTTTCATCCAAAATATTACTTCTAGCACTAAATACTTATTCTACCGTAGTTGTTGAATAAGAGGTTGCTAATATTTATTTTGCAATCAAAGCAAGAATTTGATATTTGGTGGAATGCCTCTTTCATCAATCAAACATTGTGAAATTTCTTCGGTCTTAAATGATATAATATATAATGCATCAAAAGTTGGTACCCTCTACTAATTTTATATATGTTCCCATATTGTAAGTCACTAGATTAAAAAGATTTACATTCACTATCACCTAGATTATATGTTTTACAAAATTCATTATATAATTATATTATTATGTTTTAACCCTTGTTTGTATACTTCTGATATTTATCACATCAATTAAATACAAACATTCATAATACGTATTCAAATAATCACATAAACCATCTAATTTACAATGTGGATAAAAAAAAGGAACGAAATAAAAAATAAGAATTTTTCTATATAATGTACACATTTTGTTCGCATTGTATTAGCAGTAGTCATCTAATTTCTCATCATTTTTATTTTCCTTAAAAAATTTCAATAATATTAATACATTCTATTAAAAATAAATGCGTAGTAGGATGATAAACACCGGGAAAAGTATAAGTTGCATATATTAAAAACTTCTAAAATATCTAAAAAAATTTTACAACTATCCCATTCTTGTGGGTATAAATTAATGTCAGAATAAATCTTTATATGCAAAAGATTTATTAAGTAACTTGTAAGTAAAATTTCAATGATTTGGAACATCTTTGAAAATCTTTTTGGTCTTTTTCCATTTGCTTTACAAAATTTTGATCATTCTTTCATTACTTGGAGATGTTTTCATAAATATTAAATTCCTATTTTTATTGGGTTGAGAAAAATTTGAAGAGTTTTGAAATCATTTTGTACACATAAATTTAGAACATGACAAACACATTCTAACATAAAAAAATTTTCCACCAAAAGCGGGTTTACAAATCTTTTCTAATTCAATATTGATAGCAGTGTTTGTTGTGACATTATCAAAACCAGTTGAAAAAAATTTACTAAGCAAATAATATTATTCTAAAATTTGCCTAATTAATCTATAAATATTATTTTCCGTATGTTTATTATCAAAAATTCTAAATGCAATAATTCTTTTTTGAATATTCCAATCATCATTTATCCAATGACATGTTATACCCATATAAGAATTAGTTTGCCAATGATCACTTCCAATATCGCTACCTACATGCACATGTCCATTAAAATTCATAAAAGAAAGTTTGTAAATATTTTTTCTTTTTTATAAAGATTTTTAATTTTGCATTTAAGTATATTTTAGGAACATGTTTTACTTGTGGAGTACATGCATTTTGTATAATTGATTAAAATCAAAATTTTCACCAAAAATTAAATGATAAATGTTCAACCAAAACAAATTTACCTAATTTTTCTAACGAAATAAAGGATAATTGTTAGGATTGGCGTACCAAGAAATTTATTATTGATTGGTGTCAATTCCCCATTCAATTGGATGTTTTGATTTAATATGCCGATTAAATGTTCAATATCCTTGTGCACTTGTATATTTGTATATTGTACCACCATATTTAAAAATTAATTCATACTTTTTTGGAGTTTCTTCAAATTTTTTAACTTTCTTGAAATGCTCCCATATATTGGATTCACTCTTTGCTGTTGACGTTTCTTCGACACCGATAGAAGGATTAAGACTCTCTTGTCCTTGGACTTGCTCCATATTATGGAAAAGTGGTGATTTCATTATCTGCATCAACTCCCTAATCTACATAATCAAGAAAATAGGATACTTGAATTCTCTCATTGTGCTTTTACCTTGTCATTCGTTCTACTTCCACTTGCCTTTTTTTAGATATATAAAAAAATATGATATAATGCAAAAAAAATAGTAGTTATAGGGTTATGAAAAAAGAATTTGAAATAGGAAATTATTAAAGAAATATTAAATAAGAAAATAATAAATTAGATAATCAAGAACGTAATTGAGACTTGAGAATTATAGAGAATTTGAGAGAATTGAGAGCTAAAGAGAATTGAGAGAATTAAGAGAATCGACAGATTTGTGTAAAACAATGAAGTATGAAAAGGTATTTATATATTTTTTTATCATACAATTTTTTTTTTAATTTTGGTCGTTGGCTTTAACAGCTGTGGAACCGGAATTGGACCCTTATGGCCATGAGCCGGTTCCGGTCTGAAACCACTGAACTGGTCAACAGCTGTGGCCATGTCTGATTCTGGTTGCCTCAGCGTTATTTGAATTGGTTGGAGGAATCCTAACTCTTTCGTGGGTATTCAATTCGAAAGTAAAAGGGATTGCTTGCAATCGTTGCAGATGCAAAAAGCACTCAGGGTAGCTGTTTTCTGAGCTCCATTTTCGACGGCAAGCAAGAAGTTGCATTAAAGGAGGAAAGTTTTGGACGGAGGGTTGTGCTCTTGATGCGAATAGAATGAGCTGGGGATCCATCTTTGTGTTCTGCTGCTTCTGGTTGTTGGTAAAAGTTGCTGCGTCATCTCGCCACCAGCTCCCACATGATCCCTGCGACGTCAGCTTGCAGAGGAGGCCGGAATTGTTGAGATCGGACCAGATGACGGTCCTGATCAACGGCTACTCTGAGTCTCGCATTCCCCTCCTCCTCTCCATCGCCACCTCCTACTCCGCATCACTGCCGTGGCAGCGGTGCTCGTCTTGTGGGGGAACCTGCGTACTCCACCTCGGCTCCTCTCCGAGCTCTCCCGCAACCTGTCAGCCGCTTCTCTTGGTGCCGCTCGGATTTCTCTGGTCCCACAATCGTCGAGCAGCCTCAATGCCAGGTTCCTTCCTCGACCGCTCACGATCGAGACCGGGCCGTGCTGATTTGCGACGATGACGTGGAGGTGGATGCCAAGTCTCTGGAGTTCGCGTTCAGGGTGTGGGGTCGAACACGGACCGTATAGTGGGGATGTTCGGGAGGTCCCACGACATGGACCTGGAAAGGAAGGAGTGGATCTACACGGTGCACCCGGATAGATACTCAATAGTCCTCACCAAGTTCATGCTGCTGAAGACCCAGTATCTGTTCAGCTACAGCTGTGGCAGCGGGGCAGTGGGGGGAAGATGAGGAGAGTGGTGGACGAGATGGGTAACTGCGAGGACATACTCATGAATTTCGTGGTAGCTGACGAGATCAACGCAGGTCCCATCCTGGTTGGGGCTGAGAGGGTCAGGGATTATGGGGATGCAAGGAACGATGGAGGCAGCGGCGAGAATAGGGATGAGGTGAGAGATGCAGGGCTCAGCAGGAGGGGAGAGCACAGGAAGAGGCGAGGGCATTGCATTAGGGAGTTCCACAAGGCGATGGGGAGGATGCCGTTGAGGTACTCCTATGGCAAGATGGTGAACTCAGTCGGAGAGCAAGGGCTGTGCATCAAAGGTGGCAAGCTTGTCTTCTGTGATCAATTCCTTGATTGAAGATGACCATGTAACCTCCTAACCATCCCTCATTGTTCTTTGGAATGTTCTTTTCTCTTTGTAGTTATGTGATTAAGGAGAAAAGTTGGTTAATAGAACGGGGTTCATTAGGATTATAGTGTTCAAACCCACTTCTCCATATGAAACAATAGAAGAGCTGATCATTCATATAATCAATGCATTTAAAAGGCCACGACCATTCGAGATGCAACAGAGGAGCTTGCTGAAGAACTTATCCGTGAAGACTATCTACAGTGCATCCTAACAAACAAGGCCAACTGGTAGACAGTAAAAAGGAGGGTTCTGCTTTGGCTTGAGCTTGAATAAAGCCAAGGAGTTATTTAGGAACTTCAAGCACTTCGCATGAAATTTAACAGCACTTGTGAGCTTATCAGATATGAAAAAGTCCATGTCTATTTCAAAAGAAGTTCTCTCAAAGAAGATCATGAAAGAAATCAAAAGAAAGCATGGAGGATCTGCTTCAGCTAAGAAAATAGAACACCTTTTCCATAGGATTTACATGTTCCAGGCCATTACCATCAACTTAACTTACTGCTTGCATAGATGAATGACAAGGATCATAAGATTGGCACATTTGGGAACAATAACTCAGAATGTACATCGAGATGACCTGTATCAAAAATTGGAATTGTTAGCATCCTGGCAAAAGAAAGATTCGTAGTTTCTCAATGTAGCCATGTATTCAGACAGCTCTAGTTCCTCCATGAAACTAATGGTCATTATTATAAATATATTCGTTTGCTTTTCTTTTCAATCCATCAATAGTCTAGGAAGAAAGAGCAGAACGAGACTGAAAAATAATATATTGAGTAGGCAAGTTTAGAGTGATTAAAGACAATACGAAGTTAGCATCTTAGGCACTCCGGATGCAAATGAGCAGTTACTTTTTCATTACTAGAGAAAAGGTTGGCACAACTTAACTGCGCAGTGCTTTGTAGCCATGATTGATCTGCATCAGAAAATGAACTTCTTATTGACATTATGGAATGAAGGGATCATGTTTTCTTGAACTCCTAGTCTCTGTACAAGTCTGGATAATATTTTTTGCTCCAAACATGGGATGAAGCATGCAATTTTTCATGACTATCATGCAAAAGCCTCAATTTCATCCTCTATGTAGACATCTGAAGAGTTGGTCCACTTCGTGCAAGCAAATCCAGATGAAACTCTTCATTAAACATCTTTTGCCTGACTGAATCATCATGAGGGGCACCAGAATCATATCAAAACCAGTTTAGATTGTGCCGTTCAGCACTTAGTAGTAAGCAAATAACTGAAATACGACTGACCTTCCCTACAAGGTAATCTCAACAGTTATCCTTTCGTATACAAGACATGTCAATCTAAAATATCTAATGGAGGAACAGTAATCCCCATATATACCTGTGAGAGAGAAAGTGCGTGACGGAACGAAAGAAAATAGTTATGATTGCTGCAATTTGACTACAGTATATACACTTTAATGTGACTCCAACTGTCATATCTAGATCATCATCCTCTTTTTTCCTTAGAAGGTGGATCATCATTGTGTTAAAAGCACACAGCCCAAAAGAAGGTATATGACCTTAATCAATGTGTAGAGGACTGAAAGTTAGCTAGTACTGATAACGTGTCAGTATGTAATACTACGTGTTTAGTGAAGGATTAACAGAGAAGTTTCCAAGATGCCCAAAGGATGGGGAAATTAAAGTAAAGATACTGTCTGTAGCTGTCATACTTAGCATTCCCTACTTGGGACGTATGAGTAACACCATCACCCATATCCCAGGTATACAAAGCTGAAAACAAACCGAAGACGAGTGGTGAGTCTACGGAACTTGTTAGTAATAGTCTCTTCAGCGATGGGGAGAATAAAGGATAATCTCGTTCACTGATGCTGATCCTTTGACTGTTTGTCATACCGACCATTCAACAAAACAAAATGGTTGAGACAGAAAGCAATACCAATGGAGGGACAACAATCAGCATACACGCCGCAAAACATGCAAAAGTACTGTTCTTTACTATTTATAATTTGTTCATCAAGGATGTTCAGAATTTGTTCATAATGATCTTAAACATGTAATTAATGGAAATGCCATTTTTTTTAGTTGTATTACACTTATCTCACTTTCTATGGTTTCCTGCTGCTTTGCTTCTGCTTGACTCGCTGATTATCTTCCTTTGAATGGTTTTCTGGCCATTCCAGTAACTTTGATGCGTAGTGTTGTGTATGTTCTCCTGTCTATTTGCGTGGGTCATCATGGTAGAAAAGTTCGGGAACTGGCTGTACTGTCATTGTGGCATTGAATTGTAAAGGTATTAAGGTACGTCATTTACTCCAAATTGGATTGCGTTGCTGCATTATCTGCACGTCAGGGAAGGAGAATTGTCATATATTTATGATGGGACCTGGATGGCTGTTTTATCTGTCAACTTACTGAGACTTAACATCCAAGTCCACATGGATGTCAAACTGTTCGTTATCTTGCAGAGTGCTCTGACTATAGGAAATGCGGCCACCAGCAAGTATATAGCTATTACTTTCGATGCAATGGAAAAGATCTTATCCGGGTTTTACAATTTTGATTGTTATTTGCTGTGGCCTTTTGAAGTTCTTGTTTTGGTCAGTGCCATGACTACTCATCGTTCAGATCTCTGCCAGTGCATTAGCTGAACCCAGGAGTGAAAAGTTGTCACTAGAGACTTGTTAAACTGAAGGAGGGGGAAAAGATTTGTTGACAGGATGTTTAGTATGCCTCTGATCCGCTTGAATCACATGACTGATGCTGCAGCAAAGTACTCAAGATTAAACTATCTCCTTGGCTTGAAATCCTCTTCTAAAGCATCCATTCGGTAAAGAAACCTTCTCTAGTCTAGGATGTGAAGAACTCATCTCCTCGGAAGTTTACATTTTCATACAAGTGAAACCCAGAAGGCAAGACACACTCGAAGTTCAGACTGTTCCGCAATTCGGTTAATACAAATATGCTATACATCAGTTCCTACAGTCAACGGAAACTTGATGTTAGAGAGAGAGAGAGAGAGAGAGAGAGAGAGAGAGAGAGAGAGATTAAAGAAGAAGCGAATGAATATAATCAATAGAATCATATGGCAGCAGTTCAAGATTATTCACTTTGTATGGTTTATACGGTGGTGGCTCACAAAGAAGACTCTTCGCAATCATCAGAATTTGGGAATGTGACACATTTGAACACCTTGCACTTTGGACACAAGACGAATCCAATCTGCAGGGAAATGAAAATTCAGAAACAGTTAGAATTCTTAGAGATAATTCACATATCATTGAGACATTTGCGGAAGCAGAGCAAACATAAGTAATCCGCAAAAGGTCTAAAACAGAAGTATCTTCAAAGGTAAGGTAAGTATCTTTTCTCGGAGATGAGAACTTCTAAGGCAAAATTCTTGCACTGAAATTGTGAGTTCTCATCTCATGGCACGTCAGGAAAGAACGTAAACCAAAGTATGAACTTGGGGAAGCAATAACCAGGAGAATGGTAGATTTCGATCAGAATTTCCAGAAAATTTCCAAATTCACAAGCTGTGTTGTTATCTCCGTCAAATCAACTCAGGCATGCAAAATGACCACATCAAATGCGATCACAGAACTCGTCTGCACTGTTTTATGGGCACCACAAAGTAGTGAAACAGCTACAAACTCTGGGCTTTGGAACATGCCCCGTGTGGTTAGATATCCCATTCAGCAGAAAACTAAGTATAGCAGGCAAACCAATGAAGGACACACGTAAAATCTAAATGCAAGCCAAGAGAGAAACAGATATCGCTAATCAGAAATTCTGAATTCTGGAACATTTCATACCATACAATTCAAGCTTTATCATCAGTTTCTTTCAAAATGGTCCATGGAAAGTCTGGGATAAGACAAGAGAAAGGTATTTGTCTCGGGCATTTGTCTTGGGCAAAGTTGTGGTTTTAAACATAATCTGCCACAGGAATGCCTCTGATCTAATCTTTTAAGTAGTCGGTTCAGATCTTGCACGACCATTGGTCCAAAAACATCTTAGTTGTAGAACGGTAACAAGTGAAAAAAAAAAAAAAAAAAAAACATAACTCATTCATGACTATGGGCTTAGTCGAGTATGGTGAGGATAAACATGGGAAAGAGTGTTGGGTAGAGCAAAGTACCGCTCTGCAAGTTGGACATCGCCGATAAATCCGCTTGTTTTCCGCTTTAACGTTGGTCTTCTGTCCATTACAGAAATTGCAGACTAACCATCCTTTCCCGTTGCAAGGTTCACACATAATTCCTGCATCAGCCTGCTAGTAAGCGTACACAGTTAGAGGAGAAAGGAAGAACATGGGACTGCTGGTGCAAAAAGGAAATTGAATGTAATTTAGAACAGCCACATTTCTCTTGCATAAATGTCAATAGCAGTAAAAGATGTAACGAGATGAGAAATATTCAAACAAATTCAAGCAGATTTGGGGTTGATCTTCGAGGGGAAGACTGTTTCTTCACATAAATATATGATGGAGGTCGAGGAAGTACCTCTTGTTGGACGTGCTGGACTGGGGTGCAAAGGGGTGGCTTCAAGAAGAAGAGAGAAGCCTGTCTCGAAAGAAAGGCGACGACTTCGGCCAAATTTATGCTTCATAGGGACAGTCACGAGCTCTGTACCACTTAGTATGGTCACCATAGCACCTTCCTCTTAAAACATGAGGACAGGAGATGTGAACCCCGATCTCTCTTACTGAACAGTTTTTAACGCTCCAGGTTCCACAAGGAATAAGGATCCATCTAAAAGATTGCAGTTTAACTACAGGACAAGGAATAAGTAGCTGATGAAACAAATGAAGCCAATGGGGAAGTGAATCTTCCACCTCAGTCTTCTTCTTCAAAATTCAAATCAGCTGTAGAGTGTTAACTAATGAAAATTAAAGCAAGATGACCTGATCACTACATCAATGATAACTTCCATCAGTAAGCCAGGCAATTATTTTACTGAGGTAGCTGGTGACCGGTCACAAGGGAAGAAAACGAGTTCTGATTGAGATCAGTCCTCCATCTCATGACAGTTAAACATGGAAAGTAGCAGTTTTTGCCATTAGTTTGCCTACAGCTGCAACAGTTGCAACAAACAATAACCTCGGTAAATACAAGGTTGGCCTTCTTGCGCTAACCTGTCTCCCGTGTTTCATCTGAAAACTAAACTTGCAGCAGGTAGGTACTCTATGGGTTTCCCTACTTCACTCATTTTGCACACTAGATCTTGCAATATCCTGCTTCACATATTCCCCACGTATTGTATAAGCACATTGTCGCCCGAAGAAAAATAGCGTACCTAAAGAAAGTATCAGGCAAAGAATCGGAAACTATGCTATGGAATTTATTCTCAGTGTTGAACAAGTAATGCAGGTGTCAAACCAACCCCAGAAATGCATTCCTTGTGCCCAAAAAAGGAATAGTCAATCAAGTGGGAAACTTGGTGCATCATTAATGCACGATGCTGCCTCTCCCCTACTCTACCTAATCAGGATACATTTTCAGAACACCTTGCGAGGCCTGTAGGTCACATGGCAGAATCCCATCCAAATTATATCCTCATCATCGGCAAAATAGTGATCACAGATTGCATCAATATGGATCTGTCGATATGAAGCAGGGGATAAGGTATTGTAATGTAGGGACAAGGTATTGTAATGACGAGCAAACTATATTAGAATACATGAAGTTGCGGATCGGGCTTTACCATTAACCACGATATTGTCCTTTTGCTTATTTCATCCCAAATGATGTAGGAAATCAAAGACACAACACCATCTCATTGCTTCATCGGATTCAGTCACTCGCGCAACTGAGCAAAGTTCTCATGGAAAAATCAAGAGGGCATTACAGAACAAGCTAAGACAGATTCACACTAGGACATTAATCACTTAAGCTTCACCTTACCTATACTTGTGGTTCAAAACTGAGCTTCTACTTGGATGATACCGAGGGATGAATCCTTGTCTTTCAAGCCTCTTCTTACCGGTCCTCCTTCACCTTCTCCAGAACAGCCGATGCTTTCACAAACCCATCTCTTATTTCCCTTCCAAAGAGGGAAAAAAAGGAAAGAGAAAGCTTGGAAAATGAAAAAAAAAGGGCAAGGCTCCTCCTCTTGCTCAACCGTGAAGAGAAGCTGCAATGGTTGAAACACTAATAGGGTCCTGCAAACAGCAGCTTTGCTTTTTGCCATTTTCAAGTGACTTTGTTCTCTTTTTTTTGTGCGCGATTGTTAGTTGGTGACAACGAAATACAGACGAAGAGAAGAGCAGAGGGGGAGAGAGGAAGGGATTTGCAATGGCCGTTTTGTGTGGGGACTGTCGGAGGATATGAGGTTTGCTTTCCCTCCGTTGTCTTCTGCTCCAGTCATTCAGGAGTTTCTGTCCATTTGCATGAATGACGGGAAATATTTTGAACCATGATGTCATGTGTGCAACTTTTACCGTCCTTGAATTTGTGTAATGGCGTGATCCGATTCCAATGGACCGTAACACATAACGATCGCTCGCATGCGAATTAGGCATAATTATAATCTCAAAACTTTACTTATATTCCTGAATTTTTAATTTAATATGTAATATGATCTCTGAACTTTTAATAAATATCTAATTTAATCCCCATAATACATGAAAATATCTAATGCTATTATTTCGTCAATTCAAATTCAAAGACAATATTGAATGTTTTCGTAACAAAATTCTAGATTATATTGAATAAATTAAAAATTCAGAAATTATATTACATATCAAGTTAAAATTTGAGGATCACATTGCACGTCAAATCAAAATTCAGGAACATTTGTGTCCGTTTCTCTTCGAATTGTGGACGCTAGAGACAAGTCTCCAGTTACGTTCCAATTCACCAAGGTCTCCCTCAAAACTGGATTGAAACTTTAATCGTTATGAGGACTTTTGACACATCTCCCCTTCGAGTGTCATTTAATCGGCTCCGATGTTTAGGCACAGACCCTCTAAAATCTCTACGCAGAGCAATGTTGAGTGTTGATTAATTGCGGAATGCATCCTGCGGAGACACTTCCTTCTACGCCTCTGCTTCCTCAGGTCACTCTAATTCGGCGATTCGTAATGTTGTGAGTTGAGCACCGCGCGCAATCTTCAACTGGCAACGGTGAAGTCTTCATTCTACTTCTCCCCGTGCCTCCCACATGCTTGTGAAAATTACCCATTTGCAAAAACGTCGTGATTCACACAAAGTTGGCAACTTCATGATTTAGAGGCAAGATGATTTCATCCTTACTATGATCTGACGTTGGAATCTGCTCGCAACTACGTCCCCCGGGTTGGATTGTGGGTTTAATTTCATCAGTCTTGCTCTAGTTGTGGAGATATGTTGAATGATGGTTACCTCTCAATACCATCTTTACTATTACCCGTCAGTTGACAATTTAGGGGAAAAAAATGCTCAGTTTAAGTGTGAAAATGATATGATGAGTGTTGGACGTATAATAGTCTGGCGGAAGATGCAGTAGTTTTCGACTCTTCTTCTGCTTTCAAGTGCTTCTATCCCATTTACAGGAAAGAGAAAAAAAAAAGAAAAAACCTGTATGGCATCTGTTTTTATAGTAAGTGTCACGCGTGGATATCCTTGGAGTTTTGAAGACCCAACTATGTGAGGTTGATCAATGGAAGTGAGCAGAAGTGTCCTATTTTTCCGGAGATGTGGACATTTCCCTATATCTTGAGGTAAATAGTGCATTTTAAAATCATGTGTCCTTCATATTATTATCTTCACTCTTTGGTTTGAGTGCAGATATTCTTTGATCATGTTGCTAATTTTAATGTGAGGAAGAGAAGGAGAGGGAGAGAGAGAGAGAGAGGGAGATTGACATCATTGTTCTTATGATTTCATGTATGTGTGTCCCAAGAACAAGAAAGATTGAGGTCGATTTGACGAGGAATTGCTCAAATGAAAAATGATGGGCTCGATTATGTTAAATTTATTTCGCAAAAACCTGTTAAATATTCATGTGATGCTACAAAAAGAAAATTTTGACTTTGCATTTTAATTCTTTTGGTGCTTTTCTCTTCGGTTCATCGACCGCCGACCCCAACTAGTTTGGGATAAAGGTGATGTTGATGTTCATGTTGTTGGTACTTGTGATATATATTGGTGTCCTTCATTCCTCAGAGTGATTCGAAGAAACAGAGATAAGGCTCATTGTGACTCTCTTCCGTATGCTGGATCTATTTGCTCTTTCTTCTTCACAAATGCTCTGCAACTCGAATCAGATTTCACTGGGGTTGAGAAGGAAGAGAGGGATTTTGTCCTTTGGTCCGGTCTCAGACAAAAATGGATCATGCTAAATGTCATCATGCTCAGCTTTTGGTATCAGGGAAAGCTCAAAATAAGTTCTTCTCCACCAGACTAGTGAATCTTTATGTACATCTTGGTGACGTCTTCTTATCTCGATGCACCTTCAATTGGATCCCAAAGAAGGATGTCTTCATATGGAACTGTATGATTTCTGCTTATGTCCGTTGTGGTTTTTCAGTGCCGCTATAGATTGTTACCACAAGTTTCTTCTATCCTCTGGTCTTCGACCTGATTTTTATACTTTTCCTCCGCTGCTGAAAGCTTGTGGAAATGTATTGGAAGGAAAAAGGTTCCATTGCTCAATTATGAAGCTGGGTTTTCAATCTGACGTATTTGTTGCTGCTTCTTGGTACACATGTATGCTCGACATGGCTACATAGGTGTTGCTCGTCAGGTATTTGATGGTATGCCATTCCGAATACAGGCTCATGGAATGCAATGATTTCTGGGTATTGTCAGAATGGGAATGCTGCTGAAGCACTGGATATTTTGTCTGCTATGAGGTCGCAGGGAATGAAGATGGATTCTATAACTGTATGCAGTCTCCTCGCCATTTGTGCTCAGTTTGATGATTCATTGAGTGGGACATTGATACATCTATACACTATTAAGCATGGGTTGGAATTTGATTTATTCGTGAATAATGCTCTAATAAACATGTATGCTAAATTCATAAGTTGGGAGACGCCCCAAAAAATCTTTGAGAGCATGGTGGTAAAAGATGTAGTCTCATGGAACTCAATTATTGCCTCATATGAGCAGAATAATGATCCAGTTACTGCGTGTTTGTTTTTTAAGAGATGCAGTCAACTGGTTTAAAAGCCTGATTTGTTGACAGTAGTTAGTTTAGCTTCAAGCTTTGCTCAGGTAAATGATTTGCAAAATAGCAAATCTCTTCACTGTTTCACTCTCAGGAGGGGTTGGCTTTTGGAGGATGTAGTACTTGGAAATGCAGTTGTGGACATGTATGCAAAACTAGGCCATGTAGATTATGCACTTCAAGTGTTTGAAGAACTTCCTGCCAAAGATGTTATTTCATGGAACACTTTAATTACAGGTTACGCTCAGAATGGTCGTGCAAATGAAGCAATTGAAGCATATCATCTGATGGAAGAGTGTGAAGGGATCATTCAAATGAAGGATTGGGTGGTGAGTATTTTAACAGCTTGTGCTAGCGCAGGAGCTCTGAAAGAGGCATGAGAATTCATGCACTCATTATTAGAAATGGCCTATAGCAGATTTCTTTGTGGGGACCTGCCTTATCGACATGTATGGAAAATGCGGGAGACTTGATGCTGCGATGTCTTGTTCTACGATATTCCAAGAAATACTTCAGTCCCATGGAATGCCATCATATCTGGCCATGGTCTTCATGGCCATGGTGACAAAGCTTTAAAATTGTTTGAAGAAATGCAAAAAGAGGGAGTTGAGCCAGATCATATAACCTTTGTATCCTTATTGTCTGCTTGCAGCCATGCTGGTTTGGTTAATGAGGGTCAATGTACCTTTCAGGCGATGCAGGAGAAGTATAGGATTAAACCAGGTTTAAAGCATTATGGTTGTATGGTTGATTTGCTTGCTAGAGCTGGTTTGATAGAAAAGGCGTATGATTTTATCCAAAACATGCCTGTACGTCCTGATGCTTCTGTCTGGGGTGCTCTTCTTGCTGCATGTAGAATACATGGAAATGCTGAATTGGGGACCTTAGCTTCGGACCACTTGTTTGAGGTTGATCCGGAGAATGTTGGTTATTACGTTCTATTGTCTAATATTTATGCCAATGCTGGAAAATGGGATGTAATGGGTGAAGTCAGATCATTTGCCAGAAACAGGGGCTTGAGGAAAACTCCTGGTTGGAGTTCAATTGAAGTGAATAATAATTTTGAGGTCTTCTACACTGGCAACCAAACGCATCCAAAACATGAGGAGATCTGTAATGAATGAGGATTCTGACTGAAAAAATGAAAGGCCTGGGTTACATTCCTGATTATAGATACGTGTTGCAAGATGTCGAGGATGACGAAAAGGAGGATATTCTTACAAGTCACAGTGAGCGATTGGCCATTGCATTCGGAATCATCAGCACCTTTCCTAAATCTCCACTTCGAATCTTCAAGAACCTGCGTGTTTGTGGTGATTGCCACATTGCCACAAAGCTCATATCTGTGATTACAGAGAGGGAAATTATTGTGAGAGATTCAAACCGTTTCCATCATTTCAAGGATGGCATTTGTTCATGCGGAGATTACTGGTGAAGTGAATTATTATTGTTGCTATTTGGTTCGGTCAAACTGTCTCATGAATATTTGAGAATACTGTGGTTCGAAACTATACATGCAAAATGCCTCCTTTGACAGAGAGGTAGTGTACATCGTCTAGAATGATATGAGCAGAATTTCTGATTACTCCTGTGCACGTACTTACTCTCCTTTTATAATCAGTTTTAGCTTTTTTTGGTTTCAGTTACCGTGCTTTTGTTTTCCATTTTTTCCTTAGATTAGCTTTTTCCCCCTACAATGAAATTTTTGTTGGGTATGCCATGCTTAAGAATTTTAAATTTTAGGGTTTTGATGTGAAAAGGATGTCTTGATGGCATGTCTTTATGTGTTAAAACAGTGCCAATTTAATCAGTGGAAATTTTACTTTGTTAACATGTGAGATTCTTCAAAGATTTGTTCTCACATAAAAGGGAACAACACGATCTAAAGCTATCAGCGCATCTTGTTTGTGTGCTGGATACTTTAATGTGCTTTGGGCTGATCTTTAGGATTGAAAGAATGGATCAGGTGGCATGTACTGTAAGAAAAAGCTGTTTTGAAAAAGTAAAAGATTAAACAGAACAAGCTTTACTTGTTCAGTTCATCGAAATTGTTAAGTCTCTAGTGATGGTTTAATAATGGGAAACATCTCTGTCATCGCACTGTGGAGGAAGTCCATATGACTGTGAGGTCTACCAATTAACCACAGTTTGTTTGCAAGCCCTTGAAAAAGGAGGCACCATTTCTTTCTTATGTCAGCTGAATATATGCAGGTCTGTTGCTATTGTACTCAAGTGACTATTAAAGGGAATGTTTGACAGTGTTGTTGTGCTTGTTCAGGTTTCTTTGAAGGAAGTAGCAGCTTCTATAGACGCTCTTCAGGAAGAGTCCACGGGCAGAAGCACATGTTGTCTGTGATACTAATTTGCTTTATACGAGGTGCTTTCACATTTGCTTTTTGGCCCCATCTCTCTTTTGAGCTAACTCAGTTCTCTAGTGGCAGACTTGAGGGTGAGAACAAGCAAAGATTGTTGGGGGAGGCTAGGCTGAAAAAGAAAAAATGTGCATTTGGAAAGGGACATCTGCCAGAATAAATGCTATTAGAGTTGCACGAGTTCTTCCGGTTCAGTTGCATTACCTATGACAACATTTATCATGAACTTGCACGAGTCCTCAAGTAGGACATGGAGGAGGCCCTAAGGACATAATTCTCTATCTGTAATACCAACATATAAAAATATGGAAGTGGTAAGCATCCTACTTTGTCACAGTTGCATACTTTTCTTGCCTCTATTGCACACTTGTTTAGCCTTTTTTTTGGGCTTATGGATAATGCCTTAATAGCTTTACATTGGTAGTTCCCCTGATCTCCATTAGCTCTTGCTGCTGATAGATTAGGATTGCCAACTCATGTCACTTATCTAATTTATAGCTATATATTAGAGCAGAATTGTTCAATGTGCTTATAATGTGCTTCTGTGGCCTTGAAGCTCTCATGAAAGAAGGATATTCTAACGCTGTGGTAATTTTGGAGTGTAGGAGGTAGTGGAGAGCTAGGATTTCATAATAAGCAAGAGATTCTTGTATCTTAAATTCATTTATAAGTTGGATAAGATGTTACATGCTAGATACAAGCAGATGAATTCGAGTGGATAAGCATGTGTGGTATGTTGGTCGATTGAAACATGCTGATTATGCTTTTAAGGGAAAGAATAGTGCAAGGTATACTAGGACTGGTTTATGTAGATGGTGTCCTGAGTAAAGAAACAAACTTTTGTTGAAAGTTTAATATGGCCAATTTGCCTAAACATCCTCTACAGTCTGCCACATTAAATGGGTGTGGCATAGGAGGATGTCTGGATGGATGAGTACTTATGAAAGAGAAAAAAAGAAGAAGCAGAGATGGAGAATTCGAGTAAATATTACTGTGCTTTGAACATGTGAGATGAAGGCCCTTCAAATGCTCAAATGAGAAGGTGTGATTTTAGGATGGGATATAGGCTAAAAAGGGTAGGAAGGACCCAAAAAGATATGGTAATTGTTGGAGGAAAGCATCTCGAGTTCTTGAACGTCAGGGAAGATTTGATATTGTACAGAGGGCAGACGTAAAAGAAAAAAGATACTCTGAAATATGACCTACCAAAATCTATAAAATTTGAAATTCGTAAGGACATATGGTTTACTTAATAGGAAAAGGCAGGGATAGGAACATTAGATTGGGCAAGACATCGACAAACTTTTGCTACCATGTATTATGATCATTCCCCTTTTGTTCTTTTAGTCCAACTAGATTGGGAGTATATGGCCTAGTATCATCGCACAAAATGGTATTCAACATTCACTAGGAGGATAAAATGGGAACTTCAATGGATTATCGGGGCCACTAAAATGTATTTTTCTTAGCGCTATTCAGATGGAGCCCAACCCCACAACTGAGATCCCTAAGGTAAGTAAAATTTGTCAGAGGCAGGGGTTCACTTTACCAAAATTTGAGAACTTCCTAGGGAAACGCTTTGTTGGCTATTATGCAGAGACTTTCTATCTTCATCTTCTCGCATTATTCTACGTGTGATGCTGGGGATGGCCCTAACCTTTTGTACTCAGTCTAATTAATAAAGCTTACATCTTTGCACCAAAAAAAGAAAAACTAGAATAGTAATCCAACTACTCATTTATTGTTGTTATTTTTATTACATAGAAAGTGGGTGCACATATAAAATCGACTCTCATTGTTGTTGAGGATCTAGTCTAATTGAAACGGCAAGGGGATTGTCAACTTTGAAATAGAAAAGGTTGTGAAAAAAATACTAAACATATACCAACTTTTCACCAAGTACCACTTTCATATCTCTTTTTTCAAAATACTAATTGCTACCTAAACTTTGTCTTCCGCGACCATTTTCCCATCTCTATTAGTTTTTCTTATGAATTAGTGTATAGAAAAGCCGCTTCTCTTTCGGAAAACGTCACCGTCCAAATCCTGAATTTTGAAGACCACCCAAAACCCTCGAAAGGTATGCATCCTCGTGGACGTAGATAGCTCGTTCCCAGAAAAATTCGATATGGATGGAGACAATATTTAGGCTACGGTACATTACAGGTGATACCATTGAGATGCAAGAAACAGGCCCAGTGGCTTGTATCTTTATGTTCTTATTCTCTTCTTCCTCTTGTTATTGGTTTCGTCCCTTTGCTAAGAGTAACTAGACATGTACTTCTTATCAAAAGAATACTTATTACTTGCTTTGCTCTTGCAATGTAGGTTGTCGTCAATTTGCAGATGCCACAAATGCTCGCACGGTTGTTGGACCGATGGAGCATGGATTTTTCTCAAGCTAAATCTGTTCCTGGTATTGTCTTTTCTCTCGTTTCTGTTCTCTCACATGTTTTCCTGTTTTCTCCGTGGTTTGAAGCTGTAATTGTCCTAGGTATTAGAAGAGACCTTCCTGTTTCTCTTCCCTTTATTGGACATGCTGCTTATGGATGGTATGCTCGCGAGGTTATTAGATGAATTCCTTTCTGGTTATCAATAAAGAGGTACTCTTTTAGACTTGTTGATAATCGGAGAATTTGGGTCAAGGATTTTGGTAAACAAGCTGCAAACTCTTCATCAGATTGTTGGTAAGATTCTCAGCTCTATGCAATCACGACATGGACCAGCTCGAATAGAGGAATTTCTGGGTTATCTCTGGAAGGCTCTAGCGGGCTCACCACTTTAGTCGAAACTGTCAAATGCCTGCTTGAGACGGCATTGAACTAACGAGTTGTCGCAGTCATGCTCCTGTTTAAATTTCAATGGCACCTGTTTCCTTTATATGAATCTCGACCTTAAATTTCCATTGTGAAACTTTTCTTGGATTATGTTCTCTTCTCATTATCCCATTATCCAAGCAACACAAGGAAATTTACAGTGATTTCCTTGTAGAATGAAGTGAACTTTCTAACCTCACCTTAAAAGCCGTTGCAAGTGACTCGATCAGGTCCTGCATACAACGTGGACAATATCATTTGCTGCTCACGGTTGCTTTCGCACCTAGTGCGTATGTGAAGTGAGATGAGCATATAGTCTCGACTCGGCAATTTTCTTGGAATTGAAATGGTGGGTTGATTTGCTCTGGTTATAGGCATAATTACTCATCCGGGAAAGAAGAACTCAGTTTCCTTCGTTACTGAAATTGCGTGCATTCTTGTTGAAAATGAAGTATAAGGATATGATATTGATCGCATCGGAAGTCCCTAAACCGGATTCAGGGCATGGCAATCCCTGTAACCGATAGCGGCACTCCAAGCACACTAATCAGCAATCTTATCATCAGCCGTTAGCAAAGGAGCTTGGAGGTATCTTTAAAACAACATGACTTCACGCAGATTTTTCCACCCTAAACCTTTCTTCTACAGAAGGCTATCATCAAACCAGATCGGATAAACTAGGACATCATTCATAAACTGCAAAAGGATTTAAAGGAAGCAGCACTAAAAAAACTCACATTCACATAAATTGCTAACTTTGCATCCTTCACACTGCATAGAAATCGATGTTCAAAGTTTTGATATCCACAAATGTCTCTTAAACCTAAACATTCTCTTCTGTTTGCATTAGGAAGCAAATTTTATTTAGCCATGAAGTATGGAAAACATGGTCCTCAAACCAAAATCTCTCCATCATTGACCTTGCATTCAAGAGGTCTGAAGCCCAACATGCGGAGCTCAGCTCTGTTCGCCATCGGCAAAGTTACAAGCTCCAAGCTCGCCTCTGTGTCACAATTGCTGAGGTCTGAGGTGCCAAGCTCGCTTCTGTAAACGACCTCAGCCTATTTTAGTATGCTTAGCATCGGATTTACATAGATGTGTTACTACTAAGTAATACTGTAAATCATGTCAATGCATATTCCTCTCTTTAGAAGAACTGGTTAGAAGTATCTAATTATTTATGTCATTGAGAGTTCTGTTGGGTGATGAGACTCAATGAATTGGACACCATATTTAACTTTGCTCTATCGACATAATGCAACTTTCTATTTCGATTCTGTGTTTCCACGATCAAGATGGAAAGTAAGCA
This sequence comes from Psidium friedrichsthalianum, assembly GCA_019149425.1. Taxonomy (NCBI): domain Eukaryota; kingdom Viridiplantae; phylum Streptophyta; class Magnoliopsida; order Myrtales; family Myrtaceae; genus Psidium; species Psidium friedrichsthalianum. Next base: position 21,097 of record JAGVVM010002449.1, read on the forward strand.
TATAATGAAGGAATTGCTGCGATAACCACGTGAAGTTTGAGCATGTCAATTTTCCAGAAGAGCTTGAGTGTGGAAAACGAAAGCTTGTTTGGTTCTTAGTACAATGCACCAAATTTTCTTACTTTCGTGGCTGATGGTGTATAAGCCAAAAATCTTCAAGTCGTTTTCTCAAAAGTTTACCGAGCTAAACGTGAAAATGACACTTTACCAAGATTGGAAAGTTTCTAGAAACCCTTCTATCACATTTGTAATTTAGCCGGAGATATTGACAAGAATGTTCGCCCTAGAGCACTTTTATAATTAAATGATCTTTATACAAAAAGATAGAATAGAGGGAGGACTAGAGGACCTTGATTGTATGACTTATGCATTACGTAAATATGTGCATGTGTGAAAATGTCATTATTTGCTTTTAATGGTTAAGATGAGATTAATATGATAATCGAACTGATGGGTTTCAACTATGAACCTTCCATTGTACCTAACTACATATAAAGCATGTGAAACCCATTTGGATGATTGAGCTAGTCATGACAAGAAAATAAGCAAAAGACGACAAAGTGCACTGGTGCGAGAATTTTGGTTTATTCTTACTTTGAATTGAAATCCTAAACGTGATGGTTACACGATGCTTGAATTTGTGCAAATCAAACCTAGTTATGGTAGGTGTACTAAGCTGATACTCAAAGATAATATATCAATAGATGCAACAGATCATTAACCGATATTGAAAAAGTCGAGCCATATCTAGATGTCAACATAAATCTATCATATTATCGAGCACTTCAATTTTGTAAATTAAACATTGATACATCTAGTATTATTAAATCGAATTCATGCTTTGCTAATGCCTAATCCACTATAACATTGAGTGCTCCTCCCAACTCTACAAAGGCTAATTAGGCGATGAAGCTCAAAAGGGCAAAAAGGGCAGTATAGTGCCATAACTATTGCCACTTTTGCTTCCTTTTTGTTCTGGACTGTCTATGGTTTTAAATCCCATTTTCTGAAGATTGATTATTTTAATGAGCGTGAAGACCCATTCAACTTTAGTAATTGCGCATTTAACAATTGTTAAGATGTGAGCGAAACCCTGCATCATTTTCCCAGTCATTGTAGCAAAACGTGTTGACTGTTATATGCAAAATTTATGGGGAAAAGAAAAATGCTCAAGTATTATATATCTTTGACCCAAAAAAAAATGAAGAAGCTTGGTATATCTTACTCTGCACAGGTTTTTCTACATTTAATCTATGCACCTATTGAAAAGCATATATTGCACAAAGAAACTTAGAGGACCAAATTGGGCAAAAAATTACATTTTAACTCAAAGACAAAATAAAATTATCATTTCATGTAGGGTTGTGAAACTGTACTTCGGGTTATTCGAGCAGGGAAATTTTCATTTATATATATTTATTATCCTGGTTCTAATTTAATATAGTCACTAATGAACAAACCATTATTTCATTCCCGTAGTGGATTGTTATCATTTGCTCGATCTTAAACTACCAGCAATGTTTATATGTAGCAGCCAGTTTAATCTTGTTGCTGCAACTGAACGAAAGTCCTCCATGCCGTGGCATTCTCCAATATCTCCAAACCTCTTTCTCATTTTAATTCTAATTTGAATTATATTTTTTTAATTCTGTTCCCTAGATGATTTTTAGAGAATCAAAATGCATTTGATAACTGTACAAAATTTCTGTTCCCTAACAAAAACATGTTTGGTAACTGAACAAAATTTTTGCTCTTAGAAATAATTAGGTGGAGAGAATTCTTTTTTTAAAATTTTTAATCTTTTTTAATCTTTTTTAAAAAATTTAATTTTTTAATTTTTTAATTTTCCCCCATTTTTTGAATTTTTATATTTTTAATTCCTCCCCTTTTAAAAGATTTTAATTTTTTTAAAAAAAAATTAAAGCATATTTTTACATTTAAATTTAAAAAATGTATTTTAAAAATTAGTTATTAGTGAATTTTCAAATATAATTTTAATTTTTTTTTAAGTTCAAAAGTTCATATGGAAGCCTATGTGAACTTAATCTTTTTAAAAGAAGTGAGAGTTTGTTCTTTTTGTGAATATCAAAAGTGATTTTTTTCACAAATAAATTTTTTTATTCCTGTTTTTCTTCAAAAATTTTTCCAAAATGGAATTAAAATTAGAGTTATTTACTTCCGATCTTTTTTATTTTGAAGAACAGAATCATAGCATCATTGTAAGATAGATCCTTCTTCTAGAGACGTGGAACGTGTCAAGTGGAGGAGGACATTTCTCCTTCTCGTTGCTGCCGGAATTCAAAGCGGAAGGTTCCTGTTCACATGAAATGACAATGAAAACGTCGGCTGCAATAAAAGACCAATTTGACGTTTTGACTTTGGTGTCATTGCTTTAATCCCATCCCGCCTCCCTCGGTTGACTGCAAATCATTCACATTATCTGCTTCGTTATATAAGAGGCCACGGGCGGGGTTTCGTTTGGCACTCACTCTGCATCGAGATTAGTTCTTTGCACCACGACATTCAGAGGCAAAGAAGCAAGACAGGAAAGCCGATCAAAGGTTCTAAAGAAGACATGGCCAAAATGTGTGTAGCCATAGCTGCGGTACTGGCGGTGGCGGCCCTTCTCCAGACCTCTGGGGCGCAGACCACGCACGTCGTCGGGGATGGCCTGGGGTGGTTGGTCCCGCCTGGCGGTAAGATCGCCTACGAGACGTGGGCTGACATGCAGACCTTCGTTGTCGGCGACGTTCTCGGTAAGTACACTAGATACGAAACGAAAGCTTTTCTACACTTTCATTGTACTTTTAGCTTTGCTTGCCCCTCTTAAATGTTTTGCGTAAAGAGTTTCTCTCCATGATTTACCAAATATTAGTGGATTACAATTTGCTTTCTAGAAAAGAAGTTTTAGCAAGTTCAAATCATAAGGTGTAATTAAGCCGAGTTGAATAAAGTTGAGCTTAAGATATTTGAGTAGGTCGAATTCGAGCTCAAGAGAAACTTGAAATTTGGTGAATCAATTCCGAGTAATCATCGAACCGAGCCTGCAAAGACCGTTTTCTTCCCGAGATGCAATCCAAGGTAATGTTATGATTGTTAGCTAATTTTTCTTCTCATTGTGACTCCAAAATTTTTCAGTGTTCAACTTCACAACCGGCGAGCAAGATGTAGCCAGGGTCACAAAGGAGGCATTCGACTCGTGCAACTCTACAAGCCCCATCTTCCTAGAAACAACCGGCCCGTTCAACTACACTTTGGATGCTGCCGGTGAGTACTACTTCATCGGCACCATGGAGAGGCACTGCTTCTTTGGTCAAAAGCTGGCCATCAACGTCCACGCCTCCGCCAGACCTACCCCTTCCCCGCAGGCTCCGACCCCAACACCGGCCCGAGGCCCCGTGACGTACATCGTTGGCGATGACTTGGGTTGGCTAGTTCCTCCCGGTGGCTACATCGCTTATGAAACTTGGGCATATGACAAGACCTTCTTGGTTGGAGATATCTTAGGTAAGTTCAATAATGCTACGAAACGATGCTTCTTTATTCTTTAAACAGTTCAGTCTCGTCCTAAAACTTGTCACGCATTTCATAAAAAAGTTGAGTGCTGGGTTTCACTTTTTATTTTTCGAAAAATACATTATGTTAGATCTGTTTAAATAAAAAAATGTTTTAGTTTGTTTCATGAAAACTGATGAATAATTTAACATTTTTTGTCACTTGAAAAAAATTAATCAATAATATTATTTTCAAATGAACAATCATCTAATCCTAACTGGTTCTAAAACTGAATATTTATATCACTTGAATTTCCATGGGATCAAGTAGCGTGCGAACCATTCAATTAATTACCATAGTCTAATTGGTTCTATCTCTGTTATGCAGTTTTCAACTTCAAAAATGAAACCCAGGACGTCGCCGTGGTGACGGAAGAGGCCTATGACTCGTGCAACACCACCACCACCATCGCCATCTATGCGGCAAGCCCGGTCAAGTACACCCTTACCGCTGCCGGCGAATACTTCTTCACAAGCACCTACTCCTCGCCACTGCTTCTGTTGGTCAAAAGCAGCATCAACGTCACTGCTCAAGCTCCGCACTCCGCCTTCCACCACCACAAACCCTCCGCCTTCACCAACACAACCCCGACGCCATCCAGCAGCCCCTCTTGCCTCCTCCGCTCCATCTCCGACAGCCGGTCGGCCCCTCCCGCTCCGCCACCCGAGAGCTCCGTCCGGCTAGGGCCATCTTCGGCGTCTCATCCACGTTGTTGCTCATTGCCTTGGCTCTTGTTCATTGAAATTTTTTCTAGAATCTAGTAAATACAATATCGTCTAGAAAATTCAATAGATACATCACACGTCATTTGTCTCGGTGACCTTTTCTTCACGTGTATGTTTATACTTTCCTCCACAAATGAGGTAATTCACCAGATTTCTAGGCTTTTTTGTTCCTTGATTCATTGTCGAGTCCGATTCAGGACAATAAAGGTTCATCGGTGCATTAATGCATTTAAATCATCGGAGATTTATATTATATATATGGCTTGTGTAGTGAATTGCGTTTGATTTTGCTGCTATGAATCAATAAACATCGATTTTAAACACTCTTTCCCATTCTTATATATATTCTAATAACCATTAAGAGAAAGTACCAAAGTAATGTGTATACATAAAATTCCTAAAACTTAATCAAGAAAGTGTAATGAATCCTAAAATTATTAAAAAAGTGCGATCAAATCTTAAAACTTATCAAATTGGTGCAATGAATCCATCCTTACGCTAATCGCGATCTTACATATAATACAGAAAGCGCATGCGCAAGACCTTAAACGAAACAAACATCGGCCATACATTAACTCACAGGTGCACTCCAAAAGACGTAGGCACAATGCCGAAGGGTATGGCCTCTCATAGGTTTCAACTACTTGTGGCAATCACACGTTAAGAGGATACACAGATTCGGGGAAAATATTTGCCACATATGTAGTAATCAGTTTCTTACACTTTTCATTTCAAAGCATAAAAGATAAACTGGGATGCTAAAAATAATTATAAATACTCCCCGTCTCACCAAACCACCATCAACGTTCTCTATCGACGCCATCATATCTATGCCGGCCACTCTTCGTCTCCATCTACATCGGCTAGCTGAGAAATAAAGAAAAGTTTAATCCACGAGAGTGAGTTGTGAACTCAGCATTAGACTACAAATCCCAACGACTAAAAGCGGCGTTTTGCATTCAAGACTACAAAGGTCACATGACCATGCGCCAGGCAATCTCAAGGCAAACCAGCAAATAAAAACACATAAAAAGAGAGATTATGGCATCGAAGGGACTATGTCGATACTCAATTCTCAAATGCCACGACCAACTAAAATTAGGTACAAGTAAGCCCCATCATCATCCATGGCCCCCATAAGTTACCTTCACGGTCCGCGATGGAACGCCCATGGTCGATCTCTCATTGATTCTCTTTATTTTGATTGCCACCACCCCACATCATTACTATCCCCGACACACTCCAACCCGCACGACGCAACTTGAGGTCGCTAAGCTTCAGTTCACACCCCAAATCTTCATATGTAAAGTATACGAAGCATCATCGCTTTCATAGGCTTGTCGGCTATCCACCATCTACACCACAACTCGAGATTCCATCGCTACGACAATGTTTCCACAACGACGCCTCAGTGCCTGACCGCCGACGGCTTGAGATGTACGATCCACTAGTGGAAGCAACATGCAGGCAAGAACTATCAAGATTACCCCTCATGGTTTTCTCAGTCCTCTATCCATCACCACCTTCAATTCAGCACGATAACAACGATGAACCTTCGCATCTCAACTACCCAAGACCATAAGGCGCGACTACTTTCCGAGGCGGGTCGGTTCTAGCAAATGGCACGGCGGAGGAGGATGCCACAGCATCGAGGGTGATCTGAGCATAACTAGAAGAACTCGTGAACAGCCGCCGTCCGAGCTCAACGGAAGCTTAGAGCTCGAGCTTGGCGCGAGGGAATGAGGCTCTTCTGAGCATAAGAAGACCTTGTGAACAGCCGCCGTCGAGCAAGGAAGGCCGGCGCGATCTGAGCGAAGAGCTCTCTTGGCGAAGAAGAAAAATGAAGGAGAGTTGAAAAAGGGAAGATCTCATGGGGATTAAGTTGCCGGTCCAATAAAGGAGAGGGGAGGAAAGGCTTCCGTGGAGGGGAAAAAGGGAGGGGGGAGTTGCAAATGGAAAAGGGCAAGTGGCGTGGGGGATTAATAAAAAAGCTTCATGTTCAATCGCGAGTCAGGACCGGCTTCGAAAGCTATTCACTTAATTTAATGCAACGGCCCGTCTAAAAATATCGTGCCCATTATAACATAATTTTTTATTTTTCACCGCTCAAAATACTAATAATTCTCCAACTCAATTTTTGCCATAATCCAAGCCCGATATTTACTATTCAGCTCAAAAATCCATTTGCGGAAAAAAAAAAATCAGGCCATCACAACGTCCAATTTGGCTAAAGGAAAATGTTTGGCTTTTTATTATTTTTTATATCCTACGTGGTGCTGATGTGGCTAAAACATTAAACATAATACTAAAACGGCATCGTTTTAGATAAAATTTGAATTTTTAATACAAAAATTATTTAAATTATATTCAAAATAGCAACAGCAACAACAACAACAACAAAAAAGGAAGATGCAAGTGAGGGCTGCAACTGTGCAGCCTCGCCGGCGCCATCCACCGTCGCCAAAAAGAGCTGGTGACAGTTCGCAAAATGGTCAACGGGGGTCGTGGCCCTCACCCAAATCAGGCAAGAGCCGCCCACCGCTGCCGCCGGCAGCCCTCGGATAGACCTGGGTGTATATAGGTCGGTCCACGCGCACTTGCAGTATTGCTGCAGATGTCAGTCCATACGACTCCCATTCACGGGGCAGATGTTCAATATGAAACCTCAAGAGCATAGCCGCCCCACACGAGACTTCCATGCACCTTTTAAGTCGTCGAAATCTTTTGAAAGCAAGTATATGGGGCTCATATTTCACGGTTTCGATCAGGTGTTGGCTTCAAAATTTTTTTACATAAATATGTATAGAAGTCGTTTTCAAGCGGAAAATGAGTTTTTGCGTCGTCACGCCAACAAGCCTAATTAAAGATACATTTGATTGGGAGGATTCTTTTAGTGGTTTATTTGAAATTTCCAATTCCTAATGAGAAATTAATGTGTGGAAGACATGGTCGATGACTATTCTTCTCTTTATCGTCGGCTTTATCACATGAAAATAGTAAAGTTATTTAAAAAGTCCTAGGTTTGTTGCAATTATGCCAATTCAATCTCAAACTTTTTTTTACTAGTTGAACCTAAACCTTTTGCAATTGTGCTCATTCAATCCACTTTGTTAGTTGATGCAAATGTGGACAATTTTTAATAATTTTTTTTTTTATTTTTACTTACTTTTTTCTCTTTCTTCTCTCTTCCTTCTTCCCAACTAACTTGCTGTACTATGGCCCACCAGCCCCGGTGAGGGTCATCGGAGCTTCCGGCCATTGCGTTAGGGCCGCGAAGCCGTCATTGACCGTCGGCGAGGCCATGGCCGCCTTCGCCAGTGGCCATGCCTTATCAACCCAATCAAGGCCATGGCCGCCTTCTCTAGCGGCCGCACCTCACCGGCCTAGTCACGGCCGCAACCAAAGGCAACTATGACGAGGCCAGTTAGGGCGCAATGGCCTATAGCTCTGCAATCCTTCCAGAGCTCACCGGCCATAATACAGTAGGTTTGTAGGGAAGAATGAAGAGAGAAGAAAGATATTTAAAAAAATAAAGAATAAAATACTATTAAAAATTATCTATGTTAGCGCTTGCCATTAAAGTGGACTAAATTGGCACAATTATAATAGGTTTAGGCCTTTTTTTTTTTTGGTGATTCTCCCCATGAAAATTGTGGGAACTTGCCTATAGAACCTACTCTAATTCATGTTAAGGATGTAGTCTAAGATAGGAACGGCCACAAAATCCTGAGCTTCAAAATTGAAAAGGTTGCCCAAAAATATCACTTTCCTTTCACTATCACTTTAATACCTCGGTTTTCAAAAAATTTAATTTGCTACCAATTTTGCTTTTGTGACCATTTTGCACCTTGCTAGCAATTGTGCTTATGGATTTATATCCCCAGAAAGCCATTTCTCTTTTGAAAACGCCACCGTCCAAATCCAGAATACCCGAGACCCCCAAAATCCTGAGAACATTCCAAAACTTAACCATCCAACCCAACCCCCAAGCTCGGCCACTAGCATTGGTCATCATTAACGCCCCTCCCGGTGTGTGCTTACTGCAAGAACCCTCTCTCTCAGTCAGCCTCAATCGAGATCGCCCATGGCGGGCCACAACCTTAAAGTGAGGTTGCGAGCCACCTGTGGCCATGGACAGACCTAGTCCACGGGTCTGTAAGAAACTGTGAATAGAGGGGGAGATGGAGAGAGTTACAAAGGAGAGAGTGCCACCAGCTACCATAGATAGACCATGTCCATGGATCTATAAAGGGGAGGATTACCAAAAATTCCTAAACCTATTGCAATCACCGAAAAATTCCTAAACCTATTGCAATCACTGACATGGACGACTATCATCCTGCATGATATGGCTGGTGCTGACGTGGACAATCTTTAATATTTTTTAAAATTTTACTTATTTTCTTATCTTTCCCTTCTTCCTCTAGGAGAGGGCCGATGAGGGTGAGCCTTGACCTTGTCATCACTGGGCGAGCCTAGCCCAGCCACTAGTGAGGCTCGACTTGCTGAGCCTCGCCTTTAGCTGGTCGCCGAGATCTGGTAACTAGCTGAAGGGAGAAGGGAAGGAAAAAAAAGAAAGAGAAATAAAGGACAAAAAACAAAATTCCTAGTTATATATCATTAAAAATATTCATATCTCCACCATATAATACGCATCATGTTAGCGATTTTCAGATAAAATTGATCGGATGGACTGAATTAGCACAAATACAAAAGGTTTAAGACTCCATTGGCCAAAAAAATGACTAAATTGATGCAATTTCAATAGGCTTATGACTTTTTGGGTAATTTTCTTGCCTATTAGAAAATGATGAGAGAGAGAGAAGCACAACATAATTTGAGTAGAGGTGACAGCTACGACGGTGAGAGGGTTAATGGTGGCGATGGCTACGGTGTGTTAGGGGTTGATGGAGGCAGATGGAGGTGCATGACGGAAGGGAGAAAAGGGATTATGCCTTTGTGGCGATGGAGGTTAGGATTTGGATGAAGTATGAAAGGCTTTGTTTTAGTATTTCTAGAAAACATTTTGAGTCCTGATTGTTATACAAGTCTAGGTTTATGTCATGAGATTTTCCTTTAAACTTCCACTTTTTCGTGGAAGAACTCTTAATTTTCATTTAGAAAAGAATAGACACCATTCATTAAAATTCAATGTATTTGACGTGCAAAAGTCGCTTTTAATGTGATAAATTATAGAATAGAAATGTATTTTTCGATTAGACTATTTTTTCTTCCATTTTTTGGGATTATTTTATTCATTTTATCCCATATTTCAATTATCATCATCATTTTATTCATTTTATTCCATGATTCAGTTGTCCGGTACTGACGACGTATTATAAGATTGAAACACCGTCCTATTTTTAATACAATGTTTAATGATGAGTTAGATATGACAAACTTTTTGAAGATAATTGGCTAAGTGAAATAATTAGCTTGAAAACATCTCTTGTGTTAACTTAAATTTTATCATTCTGAATAATCTTTCATCGTGCATAGTACTCCAATCGAAATTTTAATATACTTCAATTACTAATTCTAATAAATGAGATTATTGCTAATGATTGAAATTTATCGAGATATAAGATAGGTCACCGTTTTACCACCTCATGTAAAACAAGATGCATTGGACAGCTAAGCCCAAATTACATCGCCAAAGATTATATATACGTATAATATAATAGTTATTATACAACATGTTATCCAAAAAATAATAGAAAAAAGAAGATTGAAGTATAGTTTTTTGGAAAAATGATACTAACAATGTACAAATTTTAGCCTAACGTGTAATGTCATTATCAAACTTTTATTTCATTCAATATGATTCTTAAGTTATGTTTAAATGTTAAATCTAGTCATTAAAATTTCAGTTTATTCAATTTAATCTCTTAATTTTCCAAAGCAAAGTCAAATCAGTCATTCGTTACTATTCACAATTTTTCATAATTTGGTTATTGTTGTTCCAAAATTCTTGTTTACGTGGTTCATACTATCCATACATAGTGTCTTGATCTAATATTGCAATTTTTCCATGTTTCAACAATAGCATATTATTCCATGAAGCTAAGGTCCAAAATAGGGAAGAAAGAGTTGTTTCCACGATTCTACCACTCGATCAATTCTATTCCACTTAATTCCTATTTCATAGCCACATATTTTTCTGGATGGGAGGTTACAATTCCTGTTTCAATTTCTAGGATTGAATGTAGGAAGTGTAGATGGCAAATTAGATATGAACATTCAACCAAAGGCATCTTGGGGATCGGTAGCCAGAATGAATCCTATTTCAGCTATTACCTTCTCCATTACTATGTTTTCATAAGCAGGTATACCCCTGTTAGTTGGCTTTTGTAGCAAATTCTATTTGTTCTTCACCGCTTTGGGTTGTGGGGCTTACTTTCTAGCCCCAATGGAAGTAGTGACTAGCATTATAGGTTGTTGGGCGATCGAAAAGCAAGATTGACTATATCAATTTTTTTAAGAGGGCTGCACCCTAAGCGGATTCATCCTTCCCGAACGTAGCATATAACTCTCCATTGTACTGCATTCTCCAAGTTTGCTTGTTTTCCCCAAAACTCAAATTGGAGAATAATATGATCCATGGGTTCCTTTTATTGGAACTATGTTCTTATTTATTTTTGTTTTAGTTCTCCCTTACCTCCTTTAGCTCTGAGAGAAGCATAAATCAGACTCTCCAGATGGCTACATGCGGTGGGCAATAGATCAATTTCTAGGTAATCAATCCTTCAAGGTGGCGTCTTTTGGGTCTTCCAATATCAATAGGTTGATTGTTTCACTCCTCTATTTTCCAAAAGGGAAAAAGACCTCGGAGAGAAGAAGGATAGAACTATTACAATTGAGGAACAAGCCATCGTGGCTACAACTATCTAGTAGCTGTTCAGTTGGCTATAGATCTCCTCTTGCCAACAGTGGTATTTAAGGAGACTTGCAACTGGTAATCATAGGGGATTACAAGGCAACGGACACAACTTTGGCTACCTACAAGAAGTTGGCTTTGGACAAACTCTATTTCTTCAATAATGTGGAGTTGGTCCATGTTCCAAGGGAATTGAATTACACCAATGAAAAATAATAACTAAAAAAACACTTTTGAATTGATCTAACCCTTTAATAATTTAAATTTTTCTTTGGCTGGAAGCTTTACTTACTGTGGAGGCGGGCGATTTCATGGAGCTAATTATATTCACAACCGAGATGGAGCCATCCCTCGAACCCAGGAGCAAAGCTATCCCTCTTGAGAGTGGCCCACAAGAATCCATTTTAGAATTAGAACTTGCAATACAAAGACTAATCATGGAGGTCACTGAAGCTGCTGAATCGACTTCCGAGAAAGAAGAAGAATAAGAACTACTGTGGTCGATGAACAAGCCGTTGTGGCTGCAACTTCAAGTTACACGATTTTTCTGTTTGCTCGCTTTGATTAGGCTTTATTCCCGAGTGAGGAACATCTGTTAGTCTATACCGTGGGTCTACTTGTTACAAAAGGCAAACATCCCCATTCCAAAACATTCACATTGGTCCCGGTAATTGTGACCTCTTAGGAGAATCGATAATTGCATCTTTGGTACACTTGCTAGTACTAATACATCTGAGAATTCTTAATTGGCTAGTTGTAAATAGCCCAATCCAGGATTGCCACCTTGCAGTCCTTTCAGTCAATGTAGGTTTTTGAAATAGATATGTCAAGAGATCCATCTTGGCGAGTAGTTTGACTGGATAAGCTACCTTGACTTAGAAGGATGTAACTTACTGCTCTTGGAGTTAAAGAGCATATCTTTTTCTATTATTAGTATTTTTCTATCTCAGAGTGGACTGAGGCATCGATCAAAACTCCAAGCCCTATCAGCTTGCCAGATAAAAATGAAGCCTTAGAAATTGTAAATGCATCCCTCCAAGCAGAAAAAGGTTCAACCTATTCATCTATCCTATCCTTGTCTCTTCTCAAAAAATGTTTTCCATTTTCTTCAGGATTTTGCCATGACTGCAATTTCTGAGAGATGCGAAAGCGAATGCCTGTGGGGTTGCTTCTGCAATTGGATAACTAGCACCAAAAAAATCTTTACATTGGATGGTTTGGTGTTTTGATGATCGGAGAATTTGGGTCAAGGATTTTGGTAAACAAGCTGCTAACTCTTGATCAGATTGTTGGTAGGATTCTCAGCTCTATGCAGTCACGACATGGGCCGGCTCGAATAGAGGATTTTCTGGGTTGTCTCTGAAGGCTCTAGCGGGCGCACCGCTTTAGTCGGAACTGTCAAATGCTAGGACATACCTGCTTGAGACGGCATTGAACCAACGATTGTTGCAGTCATGCTCCGGTTAAAATTCAATGGCACCGGTTTCCTTTATATGAATCTTGACCTTGAATTTCCATTGCGAAACTTTGTTTGTGTTAAAACCGATGAAGTTTCGTGGATTTTGTTCTCTTCTCACTATCCCATTAACCAAGCATTACAAGAAAATGTACAGTGATTTCCTGGTAGAATGAAGTGAACCTAACCTTAAAACCAGTTGCAAGTGACTCGATCAGGTCCTATATACAACGTGGCCAACACCATTTGCTGCTCCCGGTTGCTTGCAAGTGAGATAAGCATATAATTCGACTCAGCAATTTACTTGGAATTGAAATGGTGGGTTGATTTGCCCTGGTTATAGGCATAACTACTCATCCGAGAAAGAAGAACTCAGTTTACTTTGTTACTGACATTGCGTGCATTCTCGACGAAAATAAAGTCTAAGGATATGATATTGATCCCATCGGAAGCCCCTAAACGGGCATTCAGGGCACGGCAATCCCTGTAACCGATAGCGGCACTCAACTAATCAGTAATCTTATCACCCGCTGTTCGCAAAGGAGCTTGGAGGTATCTTTCAAACAACATGCCTTCACGCAGATTTTTCCACACTAAACCTTTCTTCCGCAGAAGGCTATCATCAAACCAGTATCAGTCAAACAAAGACATCATTCATAAACTGCAAAAGGAAGCAGCACTAAAACAACAACCGACCCTCACATAAATTGCTAACTTTGCATCCTTCGCTCCGCACAGCGATTGACGTTCAAAGTTTTGATATCCCACAAATATCTGCTCCCCCAAAGATTCTTAAACCTAAACATTCTCTCCTGTTTGCATTAATAAGCAAATTTCAATATTTAGCCATGAAGTCTGGAAAACATGGTCCTCAAACCAAAATCGCTCCATCATTGAGCTCACATTCAAGATGTCTGAAGTCCAATGTGCGGAGCTCACCTCTGTTCGCCATCGGCAAAGTTACGAGCTCCAAGCTCGCCTCAGTGTCGCAATTGCTGAGGTCCGAGGTGCCAAGCTCGCTTTTGTAAACAAGCGCAGCCTATTTTAGTATGCTTAGCATCAGATTTTTATTGATGCGCTATTACTAAGTAATACTGTAAATCATGTCGATGTATCTTCCTCTATTTAGAAGAACTGATTAGAAGTGTCTAATTAATTATGTTATTGAGAGTTCTGTTGGGTAATGAGACTCAACGAGCAGACACAATATTTGAGGGGAAAAATGTTAATGCAGAGAGTTTTAGAGGAAAAAGCCGTTGCTCAATTTTCTGTATATCTTTCTTTAATATTAATTACAATGACCTAGATATACACACACACACAACATAAGGAAAGACTTCTAACAAGGCATAACCTCTAATTTAGGAAATTACAACTCATACACGTAATTTACAGCTCATCCCACAAAAAAAAAAAAAAAACCAAAACCATCATAAACCTATTTTTTCGGCGCCAATTGGCAATCCTTGCCGGCTGTAGGCAAGGGTTAGCAAGCCCTTACCAGATCTAGGTGAGGCCACAATGGCTTTGCCAATTGGCAACCCTCGCCGGCGACCCTCGTCGGCCATATGAAACGAACAAAATAGTTGAAAATTCAACTTAAAAAATCATTAAAAAATATCCTCCTTAGTGTCGACTATACCACGTAGGACGGCCAGCGTCCACATCACCAATTTCTAGCGAAAATTGATCAGATGGCCTCAATTTTTGGCACAAATACAAAATGTTTATCACTGAATTGGTCCAATTAAAAGATTTATGATTATGAA